>JANZLH020000092.1:1152081-1163401 GCA_026770325.2 Erythroxylum fimbriatum | reverse complement strand
GGACAAGTGGCATTTTCAAAGAAAAAGACAAAATAGGAATAAAACAAAAACTTGTAATAGGATTAAGAAACCCTAATGAAATTTGACCCATTCTAGTCCAATGGTCCTAATTGCAATCTCAAAATAATATACCCAATATGACAATGCCATTGGATAGCAATTTTCGCTACCGAAAATCAACCGGTTCGCCACTTGGCGATTTTTTTCCAGTCCGAGAATTTTCCCCGAAAAATTCCAGAAAAATTCCTATAATTCCTGTAAAATGTAAAACACGCAGTGGATCACTCCAAATAATTTTTCAAGCGCAATTACCACGTTATTCAAAATACAATTTCATTTAGGCCCAATACCGGAAAATAATCATGAATGCATGTACAGGTACTTTTCATATTCAAAAATTTACTATTCACCAATACCAGTATGCAGGAAAATTTCCAATTAGTCCCAATCACTCACACCCCTAGCCAATTTACTATTTTACCCTTCCCGTCGGGAGTGGGATGTTACAGTTAATGAATCCAATTCGAAGGTTTCCAAACACCTCGTAAGTTGAGCTACTAAAATAATATTATGTTAATACAAATGAACTATAATAACATTATTTTAATTAATAAAAAAAGTGATCGGATTATTACAGCCGACCTATTACAAATCGTAATCATATTTCCATGGAAACTTTTAAGGTTATGGATTATCATTCTTCACTTTTCTTTTTATATATATATACATATATTATCTTTTTTGAATTTTTTGTGTGAAGTGAAACAACCTCACTTATGAATTTCTATGGTATAATCATAAAGGAAAATTTTAACTATCATACTTTTTTTTAGTATCTAATTCCAATTTTGCTTTTTAACATTCATCTTTGAATTGAAAGAAAAAGAAAATAAAAAGTGATTGCATAATATAGTAATGGATACTTCTTAAATTAAGTGGTAACAAATTAAATTTGTTAATTTTGAGAAATAATCTGTTAAAATTTTATGAGTTTAAATTTTATTATTTTGATAAAATAATAAATGATGAAAAATTATTTTTAAAGATGATAATAAATTAGACCGTTTGATCGTGCTCGAATTTTTATTTATAAATCTAAGTTTTAGAACAAATTTATAACTTAGTGTAATTAAGACCTTTCAAATAAAAAAATTAACTCTTTTTTTAATATCTCAATAAAATCAAGTATTATTTGTTAGCTTGAGATCAAATTACCACTATATTTATTCCTTTTTCTACTTCTTCTTCCAAGTTTAGGATAATCCTAAGAGATTGCGGGGTTTTTTACCAATTAAGATCCTCCCTTCTTCACCCCCGTGGGGTAGTCTACAGGTTCATAACTACTCCTTTTACATCACTAAAAGAAGTTGGGTAAATAAAAGCGATAGAATCTTTTGTACCGTTTTACCTGTGTCCACAAAATTATATAATAATTAAGAGAGAGAGAATTTAAATGATTGAGATGTTGATAGAACAAAGGGAATAAATATAATAATTAAAAGAGAGAAAATTTAAATGATTGAGATGTTGATGGAACAAAGGGAATAACAAAAAAGGGGACAGAAGATTTGAAGCCTGAAATGAAAGCTATAAATCAAACAGATCTTCTGTTTCGTTGACTCGACGTCGTGTGTGTTCAAACCTAATCATTTCATGTTTGCGTGAATTGAACTGCATGGAAGTTCGGGTAAAACATGTCATTTTGTCCAGTATGGAATTGGGAAGGTCTCTAACTTGTCCCTGACACGAGTTTCACCATTTGGGTATTAGTTTCTGACACCAGTTTACTAATCTGGGCATGTAGCCAGTGCTTGTCAACCACTACAAGAGGTAGAATGATCATTAGTTTTATACGTCTCTTTAATAGCATACTGATGTTTGGTTCATTCATCGAGAAGTTCTGATTACATAAGCGAATCTAGTTTCTGTTTGACATTTACATATTAAAAACTGGTGTTAAATAAATTTTAATTTTAAAATATTGTATGCAAAGAATATTAGATAAATCTATCCTCGTCCCTGTGCTTGTAATCCCTTGTGTTTTAGGCTCACACTTCGGCATTGTACGTATATACCCCAACAAGAAAATATTTGAGAACCTGTAATTGAATAAGATAGAAAGAAATGAATAATGTGACATAATTAAGATTATGTAAAATAAATTACGCAACAATTATAATGTTAAATAACTTTTTTTTAATGGAAGAAACCTCACAGGCGGACCAAGCGGGCTCATCTCTCAGAGGATCAAGTGGCTACACCCCATCACAGAGGGTCTCACTAGTTCTCCATCCATAGGTAAAACCCCGACTGCCCCAAGCTCTTACAAGAGGAGTTAGCAAGGAATCGAACCTGGGACCTAACCGAAGCCAAGCCCCGCTTTCAACCATTTAGCCACACCCCTTGAGGGCATATAATAACAATTAAACTACTTTTGTAACATAATCTGCATATAATAACAATTAAACTACTTTTGTAATTTTGATTACATTACACTTCTTGTCCAATTTAATAAAATACATCATATGCTTTAGGATTATTAATAGTAACATTTTAACATAGGATTAATAATTATTAATTAAGGTTGTATTCTTTCACCTTAACTTTAGGAAATGAATATTATTAGAACATATAGATGAGTTCATTCTTTTATATTTTAGAAGTGTTAACAATAAAATTTTATTTTAACTAAATCAAAGTAGATTTAATCAAAATAAATTGACCGAACTCTTTAAAAAGAAAAAAGAAGTTGTCTCGTTGGATTTTAGTAGAATCCTTTTTTATTAATTGACTATTTGGATGACATCACATCAACAATTATTTGCCTTCTCTTATTGATATATTCATTCCTGCAATAAATGTGAAAAGTAATTGTTTGCCAATGTTTAAAGGTGCTAGCTTGACTTGATTTATGTGAACCTACATATCACCAGGTATAATTTTTCACTGGACAAAAAAGTTATTGGTTGAAAACATTAAAATATTCTTTTTTATATCTTAATATTTGCAACTTTTTTTATGTTTTACAAATCTTGAGAATGTATACAACAAATCTTTTTTATTCTTTAATCCGTATTCAAAATGTACCACAATGGACAACAACTTTTCTAAAACTCACATCATATTTTATCTCATAATATTTCATATTATATTTTATGAATTCAAGTTACTCCCACCCTGCACTCCTCTACCAGTCCAAAACCTTCAAATGCAAGCTCAAGCCCTCCATCTCTTATCCTTACTTGTCCCTAACCAAACGTTGAACCTTTTAAGAAATCATGGACACAAGTAGTAGGCACTAACACTATCCAAATTGAGCTTTGTTCCTCCTAACAATTAGCTAATTATTCAATTATTGCCTCACCTCTGGAGACATTGAAGGTTGGAGTTGAAATGTGGAATGCTACACTTATTGGATTCTTTCCTAACAAATGTGTTTACTATCCAATCATGAAAGCGTAAACCCTCTCCAACTATAAACACTTAGGCTACAAAGAAATCCTTATAAATGACCATGATTTTTGCTTCTTCAAATTTCATGACAGCATTTCAGCAAGGAATGTCTTGGAGCTTAGTCTATGGCACGTCCAAAACAAACCTATCTTACTTCAAAAATTGTTCCCCTATTCTCAACATTAAAGAAATTAAGTTGTCAAATGTCTTGGATGTGTATCCATGGGATGCCATTTAAATACTGGACCATAGCAGGACTGAGTCATTTAGCTAGCTATGATGGGAGGCCTGTCTATTTAGATCAAGCCACAACAGAAGTCAGAATAATCAATTATGCTAGAGTGTGTGTAGTTGTTAATGCCATGAAACATCTCTCTAAAGAGATACCTACCCTCAAATTGGATGAAAACTTTCATATGATTGAGGATATTGTCAAGGTTACCTAAGCCTAGAAACCCACCAATGAAAACAAGAAAGTATGGAAGCCGTCCAGAAGAATATTCGAATTAGGTTACTCACAAGACCTTTTAGAAGAGAACAACTACCTCATTTCTCTAGGAGATAACTCAGTTAAAGAAGGTGTACCTACAAATGCATCACAAATTGAGGATTCAAACTTAAATAAAACAATAACTCCCCGAGGCTCATAAACCAACTTATTTATGCCTCCAATAATAGAAACAAATGCAATCATAGATAAGCTTGTAGTTATCAATATGCACCCACCCATAAACTAAACCCAATCTTATGATCTCAAACTAAAAAGAATCTACTAATAGAGAAGATACCACAACCCCTCAAAAGGCACCTATCCTGCACCTTGAAAATCCAACATATAAGGAGGAAGGCTACAAACTTGTAATTAAAAGACAATCAAACAAGAAAAAGGGTCCTTGGCTCAGGATCTTAACTTCATGATACTAACTACATGCTGACAAAAAAAATCATGCTGAAGCATTTCTTAATGGAAAATAAGACTATGATGCTAGGCATTCTTGAATCCATAACCAAAGAAGCTAATTATCAGTCTCAAAAATTTTTGCCTAAATGTTGGAAGCTATTACATAACTATGAAGCTCATATAAATGGAAGAATCCTACTCCTGTATAATGAAGCAAAGATATCCATACTAGAATCCAAGGTGACTAAACGACTCAAACATGTGAAGGTATGTATTAAGGACCTCAATTAAATTGTTCATATTTCTACTGTATATGCCCTTAACAACCCTTTTTGGAGAAATTTTCTAGGGAATAAACTCAGAGAAATTGCAGTCACTCTCAAAGGTTTATGGCTCTTACTTGGGTATTTTAGTGAAATTACATGCTTAAATAAGGTTAAAGGCAACCATTCCCCCATATCTCTTTGCAATGACTTAAGGTTTTCTTTAAATGATATTCAATTGAATGATCTGCCATTTAGAGGAGATTTTTTCATTTAAAGAAACAAATAGAAAAGGAAAATTTTAATCAAAACTAAACTCTATAAGAGACTTACCATACACAATTTGCTCACATCACTCTCCTATATTGATCTACCTATCTCCCTCTGATTGCCTAATTAGAACACCTTTCATATTTAATGACTTTTTAGTCAACTTGGACAATTTTCATAAATCAATAGGAAAAGGTCTGAATCACAAGTTAACTGGTACAAAATAGTTCATTCTCATAAAAAAGAAATTGGTAAGAATAAAAGAGGAGCTAAAGATCCTTTATATGCAGAACATTGGAATCACACCACTTGGTTATGACTGCCAAACTTGCCTCAAAGTAGTTTAAACTAAACACTACTAAAACCCACTTTCCATTGACTATCAAGGAAAAGAACAACAAGTCCTATTCAGTTTCTCATAAGTTGTCAAATTTGAGTAGTCCTTACTAAAGCAAAGATCTAGAATCTCATGGCTGAAAAATGGAGACAAAAACTCTGCCTATTCATAAATCCATTACCTTAAAAAAAAAGGCATCAATTGAATTGTATCCATCACTTATAAAGGCAATCAAATCTTTACAAGACTTACTTTTTAAAGTTTCCATGGAACACCTCATAATTAAGCTCCTCTTTAGACACTTAATCCATACCTAGATTATTACAAGGGATTTTGCAACACACCTATCTTCTTAAGAAGGTCACTTATTAGCTAAATCAGTCGCCTAAAAGATCACAAAAGCCATAAAATCTTTGCACCCTTAAAAAGTACCAAGCCTTAATGGACTAAATGCATATTTATTCCATAAAACATGGTCATCCACACGACAAATAATGATTGATAGATGATGTTCTAGAATTTCTCAAAAAGAGCAGAATGCTAAAGGAGATAAACAAGACTTTCATTACTTTGATCCGTAAAGGTAATGAGCAAAAAACTATGCATGATTATAGACCTATTGTATATTGCAATACTATTTAAAAAATCATTGTCAAAGTGTTAGCTAAAAGGTTAAATTTGATCTTGCCAAATCACATTGATCAAGCATAAGGTGCATAAATACCAAGAAGAAGTATAAGTGATAATATCACAATTCTACTGGAGCCTTTCGTGCATTATACTAAGAAAAGAAGCTATAAGAGTTGTGCAATGAAGGTTGATTTCCAAAAAGCCTATGAAATTATGGATTGGTCTTTTATGTTAAACATTATATAGGCTTTAAGCATCTCCTACAATTTCATAGCTTGGATCTAGTAATGCATAACCACTATCACTTTTAATGTCTTAATCAATGGAGAGTCATTTGTTCTTATTAAATATACATGAGGCATTAGACAAGGAGATCTCATTTCTCCTTACCTCTTTTCTCAAGTCATAAAAGTTCTGAACAAACTGCTATTAAGAATTGTTGACAAAAATCAGACTTTTAAGTATCATACAAAATGTAAGAAACTAAAATCATAAATATTTCTTTTGCAAATGATGTATTCCTTTTCTCTAAAGTAGATGGCAGTTTAGTATCCTCCCTAAAAATAGCTTTTAAAATGTTTGAAAGGATGTTAGGGCTACATATTAATCTAAGCAAGAGTGCCTTGTATGTTTCATCAAGTGCCAGCAGATTAACCTCCATGTATCTACCATCTCTGGTTTCGATCCTCAACAACTACGAGTGTAATATCTTGATATTCCAATTTTAGTAGTTAAACCATCTCAGCAAGATTACAGACCACTCATTAATATAATTATATTGATAATAAATAGTTAGAGAAACAAAGAGTTATCCTTAGCAAGTAGAGCATTATTCAGCAAATGTATACTCTCCTCTATCAGCATTCATTGGGCCTCTCATATGGTTTTCCCCAGACGCATTATAGAGACCATTGACAAAAATTTCAAAACTACTTATAGCCTGGCTCCAAGCTTGAAAACAAAAGGAATAAAGTCAAATGGTTTGATGTTTGTCAGCTCAGGAAACATGAAGGGTTAGGAATCGTATCCATAAAACTATTAATCAACTGTTACTTTAAAAAAGGAAGTTTGATTCAAGACAGGAGTTCACCATGAATACCACATCAAAGATAGCTAAATTTGGAAATTTCAAATCTATCAAAATGTCTCAGCTGTTACGGAAATTAATTGTAAAGAACAAAAAAAAATAGACAATTTTTCTTCAGCCAGGTTGATAATGGAATGCTATCCAATTTCTGGCAAGATACATGGACCCCCTAATGGTCCTCTAAATCAAATTAGTGACGTGGATCCTTTATAAAGATTGGTTAAACTAAGCACAAATGTAGCCCAGACAATCTTTATTATAAATTCTAACACTTTCGGCACTCTATCATCCACTTGTCTTACATTTCATAAGAACTAAAGACTAAATTAGTATGATGATAAGCTTACTTAGAAAATGGAACCTTTAGTAAAATATACAAGTCAACCCTATAGATTACTCTACAATGAGCTAACCACTTAAGTTGATTAGTACAAGAGTGTATGGTGTAAATCATTGGCCCAGGGTTGTTCACACACTATGCAATGCTTTCAAACTCAAACTCCTAACCCTAGAAAGACTTGGTAAATATTATACATCCCTAATTGGTGCACACTATGCATGAGAGAGTTAGAATCCCACAATAATCTTATTATTTCAATGCAATTCTAAAAGAAATGAAAGTTTACCGTGCACTCATGTAGAGTGATAGAGCTCCCCTCAAAATAGGCTGAAATTATGACCTAGTGTTTGAGATTTGCAAACAAAACTGAAGGTGACAAATGGATTATACACATAGTGCTTTCCTACCTTGTTACAAGTGTATGAACTGAAAGAAACAATATGGTTTATACAAATTTAGCTCATTCAAAGGATGAATTATCAAATCTTATAAGGGAACAAATCATATTACACCTAAGTCTTTACAATCACAAGCACAAAGTCAGTCAAGAAATCAGCACCATCTAGAGAATTACTTAACCAAATGTTCAACTTGCCTATTAGCAGCATGGATCACCTATCATATAGTTATTAAGCTTATTTTGTTTCTTGATGTAATAGCTTCCAGCATTGTATCTCTATTTTATAATCCTTTCATTTAATGAATATATTGTTATTATTATTATAAAAGAATATTTTATAACTTATAATTCTTATATTTGCACTCATATTTGATATTTATAAATATTTATATAATATTTAGTTTATTTATGATAAATATTTTATTGAATTTAATCAAAATTACAGTGAATATATTTTCTCAACCTTTTCATTAATTTTTACTCTTAAAAGTTCATTTATTACAAGAAATATTCTTTCTTTCTTTCATTATTTAAATTTTTATGTTCTATCTGATCATTTCAATTCTAATTGAAAATGAAAAATATAATTTTCTAAGATAAGTTATAAGAAAGTATCTTTTAAAAGAAATAAAAAAGTATCATTATTTTCATCATTATCATATTTGATGCAAAAGAAAAGGAAAAAAGTACTAAATATATTATAAATAAAATAAAATAATTTATGAATAACGTGTTCTTTTTTCTTTTACAAAAAGTAATCTCTTTTCTCATGTAAAAAGTAAAGTTTTTATTTAAATGTGAAAAACTAACAACCAAAATAATATATTTTTAAATGTTTCATGTTGCTACATTTAGAGGGAGGAGGAAATAAACAAGAAACATTTTTTGTTTGATTTCCCAAAACCAAGATCGTTTAAATTCTATAACATAATTATCATATACAATATAACAAAATATGAATCATTATTCGTATCTTGTTTCGAAACTTGATCATTTTTCTTGTTGTTTCCCTATATTCATTTCTGAAATAAGCTAATCTCAAACATTGTAGTCGCACAAGCGTCTATCCTCTAATAGTATCACAAAACATATTGAGATAACTCTACAACTATTATAAGAGAGTTAGGAAAGGAGTGCTAGTTCCCTTGGTGCCTAAGCCTATTTAGAATGTGTTATTGAAATTGAATTATAATTTAAATTACACTTTGAATATAATTACAATTAATTCTAATTAGATACCAATTATGCCTAAATAAAATTCAATATCTCATATTGATCCTTATTTATTAAATATTTCATATTTAAATATAAAGTTTTTCAAACTTTACAATCAAGTCCAATTTGATTAAAACATCATTTCTCTCTTTATCCTATTTTTTATGTTTGACTCATTAGGTTACTAGATATATTGGTAATGGATATGAATTATAACCCTAAATCATATTTAGCATTAGATAAATTAAACTCCTTTAATTTATCTTTAATTCTCTAATTAAATAATTTATATTCATAGATCAAGATTGGCATCTAACAACGGATTATGTCCACCTAAATATTTAGGAATGTCAAAGTGGTTTTGATAAACCTTTTCGTGCATGATTTTTTTGTATAATTCAATTCTTTCATCATGCAATGTTTTAATTAAACATAGGATATGGTATTAATGTTATCTCTATTTGAGTTTAATTACATTAGTTCTCTAATATGACAACAACAACAAGGTCCCAATAGAAATCTCATTAAGATGCAAAGTCTGGAGAGGTTCAGTAGTACACAAACTTACTTCAAATTATTAGAGAGGCCATTTTTGATAGACTTATAGTAAAGAAAGAAAAAATCTTCAAAACGATTTAAAGAAGAAACATAATAATAACCAAATACATAAACAAATAATTGCATAAATAAATAAAAGAAAAAGAAAAAACTAAGAAAAATGAAGGAAATTTTTTTAATGACCTATGAAAAAAACCTCTTTATGAAAAGATAAGGACCTTTTTGTGTAAGATTCTCTACCCTTATCCTCGTTCGCCAAAGTCTCATATTAAGGGCTATGTCCTCATTAAGTTCTAGTAGGGTCATATCATACCTTATCACCTCTTTCTAATTAATGATGCAACTACTAATATTTGAAAACTATTTTCAAAGTTTCATTCTAACTTGGCCAAGGATTTTTTGAATCAATATTAATTGAGAATAATAGAACATTCTACATAATTATTTTAAGGTGATGAATCATATATTGATCACTTTACTATCTTTGTATAGTTCATGTTATATCCAATTACTACCAACTAAGATACCCATATTTAGAATTGGTCATAAGTAATATCAAAACATATCATTATTTATACGTGATATTTTGGAGATCTTAAGTCAGCCATATCACTATATAATAATAACATCAATAATTTTAGTAGACATAAAAGCAATGTTATAAATGGATTTCTAAAATGGGGTCAGTTTAGTGAACTTATTCTCTAACAACACTCACACATTTATTTATCTCCATATTTTAGTCTATGAGATTAATTACTTCCTTTATAAGGAAGAAACATAATGTATGTTAGTCTTTTTATGCTCTATTATTATCCCATCTTAATAGACTAATGACTAGGATCTATTTAAGGATAATACATAAATGCAATATAAATATCATAAATATGGTCTCATAACAATTTCATTTGCAATGCATATTTATCCCATAGACTTTATCACATAGATATGAATATGTAAAAGATAAATAATGCGTTTAAATTATTTTTTCACTAAACTACAACCAACCGATAGTTTGTAGGGTATAAATCAATAATCTCTCATTTGTAGTAGGCCAACCATTTAAGTTTCTTATACCATATCTCTATATGACGATCATGTTTACTACTAGAAAAGGGGTTTAGTGAGAGAATTCTACAAGATTCTCTATAATAAGTACTTGTTTAAAAATGTTAGATGACTAATATTTAAAAGAATTTGATTGAGTATGGATGCTGCATTTTTGTGGGTTTATGTTGGAGTGAAGTGTTTGATGAAAGTTTGGTTGAATAGGTGATTAAATTGAATGCTAATTGAAGTAGAATTGACATTGGAATGATAGGAAAAGGATTGAGTATCAAAGCTGAAAATTTTCCCTTGTACATGGTTTAATGTTTTTGCTATAACTAGTTGTGTGTTTAAGCAATTGAGGTGAGGTTTGTCCTTAATCAAAATTGAGACTTTTGGCTACATTCTATATGAAGGAAGTTCTGCCCAATTGTGATTAGAAGAGTGTTAAATTTTGTTTTGAAAGTGAATGTTAGAAGCTGTGTGAACAGTACCTGAGATTGATGATCTGAATCTTTGATGTATTTTTCTAGATTGAATTAGGATGAATTTGTGGAATTGGCCTTGATGAAAGTTGAAGAGGGTTCTGCCATCTTTTTATTGCCACTAAGTATTCAATTTTTTGATCTGTATGTTGGGAGTTATGACCTGTTGAATGTTGGCTGTTCATTGTGCATTGTGTTGAAACTTAGCCCTAAATGTAGGTTTTGAGAGTATTGTGCTTGGAAGCTAAATTAGGGACTTTTGTGATTCGAATTGGTTCAAGTGATCTTCTGGAAAGTTGTAGAGGAAGAAAGTATCTTGAAAATGGGATATAGC
>JANZLH020000092.1:1094912-1108286 GCA_026770325.2 Erythroxylum fimbriatum | reverse complement strand
TGCTTTAGCCAGGGTAGCCTTATTACATGCAAACCCACATCACTGGACTGATCGTCCTTCTTATTTAGTCTCCATTTAAATTCAGATTGTTCGGCTTCTGTTATTGTTGAGGGGGTGTACGGGATAAGCCTGTTGGCTTGGGTTAGTTTTCTTTGCCGTTCCTGCCTTTGTCTGTTTTTGCGCTATTATCATTTTTATTCACACAAAAAAAACAACACAAGTAATTCATATTTGCTTGACAGCATCTAATCTTTCTCTTTTTGAAATTTCATTTAAATTAATTTACATAGAGAATAATCTATATTTAATTTAATAATTTTTATAGTTAACAACTGATCAGTGTATTAATTAATAGGCCAGTTTTTATAAATTAAAATAAGTCAATTAATTTTTATTTACAGTCTTATTTTTTAATTAAATTTTAAAATTTTTGATAAGTAAGAACAAATTTTTTCAATTACCTGTTAAAATTTTCAATCTTATTCATTCTTTGACCAATCTTATTATGGTATGATATTATTTGATTATTTTAAATTTTAAACTTCTTATTTTATCAGTTTAACTCATGATTTAGTTTTTAAAACATTAATATTTATAGTATTAATTACGCATATACTTTAGGTTTTGAGTAGATTATAAATTTTATATTAACTAATTATTTTTTAATGTATTCAGATTATATAATATACAACAATAAATTATTATTTTGTGAAAACAGGGCAACCTTTAAAATTTAGGGATCTATCACATTATGTGGATGTTCGATGCACACCCTCGAAGCAAAGCATTTCAAAAGTTTAGGAATCAATCACATTAATATAAACTGTGGATGACGTAATGGAAAAGACAAAGTTTCTAGTTGGGCTCAGAATTCGAAGAACGAAAACACGTGAATGCATGCATGAATCTTATCTACGTAAGTCACGTGCGTATTTATAGGTAAAATTTATTAGACTTTAAAGTAATAACTAAAATAAAATATATGTATATTTTTTCGTAAAGATCGACTCTTTGAAGCATTCATAAAGCAGGAGACCATAAAAGGTGTGTAACTGGACAACCGAAGCAATTTTTGGTGAGATGGTGCCATAACAAATGGAACCGAAGAATCCCAATACGGACTTTTGATACAGTCTCACGTGCCAAATGTCAAACGCTGCACGCCACGTAAGCCTTTTCTGTTTTCAGTTCGCTCACGTGTTTGAGCCAACCCTCGACGCTTAGTCATTGGCCATACTCTCTGGACATATTTGCCCCTGAACAAATACTCCATTATCCAATTGGTAAACTACTCAAAAACTCATTAATTAGACCTCGAGAATCATATCTACAATTTTGAGAACACGACACAGAGGCAAATGAAGTAGTGAATAAATTAAAGCGTAAGTTGGGTTGGGTTACTGGGAAAAGGAGTTCTCAGTTTCAAGGAATTCTCTAATGTAAAAGCTCCGGTCTTCGTGTTTGGCTTCTTTTACCTAATTTTTCTCTTGCTTGAAATGAACACTGTTGTACATTTTCCGTTTCTCTCCAAGTGACTCAAATAGATCTCCAGCATTGACTCAATCTGCAGGTAAATTTGTTGATACCATAATCTTTTTGCTCTTTTCTACATCAGTTACAATTTGATTTTACTGTATGTAACTAGCAGTATAACATAGCCGAATAAAGTGACGTTCTTTGTGATGGAATCCGCTGAAGATAGTCTCTCTTACCATTAGAGATAGTTAAGGTAATTGTTGAGAATCCGTAAGATTGGTTATCTGTGCTTGTTTCTGCTTATGAGATCTGGAGATAAAGATAATGTTTGGTAGTAATTCAAAGTGAACAATGCCTTAAAGTTAATTCATGCAAAGTGGGTTCTCTGCCTGTTTTTTCTGGTAACCCATTCAACTTTTCCTTGATGTCTCTTCTCAATTCGGTTAGTGTTTTTGTGCAGGACAGTTCCCGGTAATGGGGTGTCAGAAAACGAGGTTTTTCCCAGGACGCCGAACTTCAACTCGAGCTCTGCCGTTGACCGACCTTGGTCAACATTTAAGGAAGGTTCTACTTGAAAGCAGTTAGGGAGGTGGAGCAGACTAAAAGTTTCGATTTTTAACTGGTTTCTGAAGTCACATAATGGATTTTGGTCGACAAGACCAAAAGGAGTCGCAAATTGAGATTCCAAAAACTCCATTCAGGCCTATCGCACAGAAACTATCTGTGATCTACACAGACGAGCTGGGAAATCAGATAAACCAAGGAAATTGGATTGGACCAGTGGGGATTTCACCTGTTTTTACTCAAACACATGGCAATTTGGTGGATGCACGTTTGGCTCCTTCCAATTGCAACTGGGAAGCAGCTATTGCAACAAAAACGAGAACTTATACTGACAACGTCCAAGCAAGCAGAGAGCGTTATAACCCAACATGGAACAATGTTCCTTTCGAAGTTCTCTTGGCTTCTCAAGAAGCAGCAGCAGCTTCTGCAAGTTGGGCACTGTGCGAGAATGGAGGCTCCTCACTCAAATCAAAGTTATACATTAATGGAAATTACACACAACCACAATGTAAGACATTTCAGTATTTCTTACATGAAATAAGCAATGCATATAGACAAGACAGACATTTTCTATGCTATTTTAGACTCTTGGGATGATTATGTTTGCAGCCCCAAATTTGGGGTTGTTCCATGCAGTTCATTTTGCACAAATGTAGTTTGCTTTGGGTTCTGTAAATGGAGCAAGTTATGGAGGAAACAGGACCTTGTTCCTGTGAACAAAAGGTCTTAAGGTAATAGGAAATAAACTTCAAGGAATTGTAAGGAACCTGAAATTGGCAGCATTAAATATAGAACATATCGAATTCAAAATGACTATCAACAAGCTAGACCTCACCATGGTAATGCCATCTTTTCCTGTAATTGTTTCTTTTTTCAGTGGAAACTTACTATTCAATTTAAGTTCATCAATGTTTTTTGGGAACAAGTTTATGAAGGCTACGCGTTTGAAGTTGTGAAGTTTTCAATTTGTACTCTAACTTCAATAGTCTGAGATTATGACCACTTGCAGATGAACCTCAGCCTTGTTATCATGCTGCTGATGACCTAAACTTGCAACAAGAAATCACAAATGGATTCTCTGCCAGAACCACCTGTCACTTTGCTCCTGTAACACCAGAAAAGAGCATCAGAATAGAGCACCAACAGGTAATGGAATCACAATTCTTATGTCTAAGTGAAAGAAGCCAAGAAAGAAATGAGCAGGAGAGCAAACTTGCAGCCGCAGGGGTCAACGACAATGAGGTTCATGCCAGTAAAGAACTCCACGACCTGAAGACAGATTCTTCACTTGCTGATACTTCTACAATGATTAAGGATAATCACAACTTTGAAAGGGAAGGTGGCAATACTATTGACCTAAACAAAACTCCACAGCTAAAACCTAGGAGGAAAAAGCACAGGCCTAAAGTGATTATAGAACGAAAGCCTAGGATTCAAAAAATGGACACACCAAAACATGCTGCTTCCAGTAGGACCCAGGCAGGAAAGAGGCAAGTACAGGAAAAAGCAGTTAACACAGTGGTATATCCAACAGGGAAAAGGAAATATGTTCGGAAGAATGCAGCCAAGAAGCTCTCAACTCCAGATGAAGCAACTGGAGAGTCCACTGATTCAGAAACACTTTTACCTACCAAAAGGTCGTGCAGAAGGACATTAAACTTTGATGTGGAAGGACAACCATCAGGTGAAAGCTCTAAATTCAAGTCAACTATCAATCAGAAATCTGAAACTGATGGACAAGATGCTGCTGGAGGAAAGCAAACAGTGCATCTAGGCCCTGGAATTGAAGTTCGGCTTAGAAACACTCAAGGAGGAATTGCCAATTCTCATACCCTTTCTATGCAGGAAGTGCTTTTAAATTACCTGTCAGTTCCTGAGAAGAAAGCACCCAAACTACCACTCTCTGTTGATAATGCTCCACAGCAAGAAAAAGTGAACGCTGATTTCGAGCCAAACCGAACAGGAGATATAGTATCTGTTCCCTGCGCAGAAGAAAATACTACAAAAGTCTTGCTACAAAGTAACACTCAATTATCACCAATTATTCTTAATGGCTTCAACTTTAGCACCTGTAAAACTTCGACCGTGGAAGGACAAGCACAGAGGTCAAACAATAAGCCCTACATATTTGTAGATTATCCAGAAACTTTCAGCACAAATATGACAGGAATTCAATACAATGCTTTACCTGCTTATCAATCAGTGAGCTGGTTGAAATTTCCAAGAACATGCAAGAAAAAGAGAACTGAAAAGGGTCAGAATTCAACCACACCCAGCATAGCGCCTTCCATGACTGCCCCTAAAAATTTACATTTTCAGCCATGGCCACAAAAAGATTGCAATCTTGATCCTTCTACCTCAATATCCAGCTGTGCTTCTACGCTTTATTCCAGAGGAATTCCACATGCACTCAAAGAAGCAGGAAGAGTCCTTCAGCACAAGCCAGAAGTTTTTGGGTGTATGATAAATCCAACTGACAAGTCAACAAAAAAGAGACCAAAAGCTTACACTCAAGTGAGGGATTTAGATTCACTGGCTGGAATTGCACAGTGTGCAACTAGTCCAACCTGTGCAGGCAGACAAGCAAGTTCAGACAATAACCGGCAGCAATTTGCAATGCCAGGTGGACCTCTTACAGTTACAGAAGCATCACTGGTAGAGATGCCGACCAAAAAGAGAACCAAGAGGAAAGTTCCTTTGGTTAATCTAACATTGTCCAGGAGAAACCAAGAGTTGTCACTCGGAACAATGACTTTATACAATAACCACATTCCTGCCAAAATTCAAGGTATCACCAATATCATACTTTGATTTTGGATATAGTTAAAAAAAAGATCAGTTTTACAAAATTAATGTATCTACCAACTTTGCCATTTGCTTCTTAATCAATAGCCATCTCGTGCAGGTGCTCCTAATGCTATGCGTAAAGAAATGTCTGCTGCTCAAGTAGCTGAACTATTAGCACATCTTGACATAAATAGGGAAAATAATAGCACCTCATACACAGAGCAAACTGCACTTGTGCCTTACAGCTTTAAAAATGAAAAGCAGAATGCCATTGTCCTTCATGGGAGACATGACACTATTATACCCTATGATAGTTCATTTGAGCCCATCAAAAAACATCGGCAACGGCCTAAGGTTGATCTAGATGAAGAAACTAATAGAGTGTGGAAGCTTCTTCTGGCAAACATCAATAGTCAAGGTATTGACGGAACAGACGAGGAGAAAGCAAAGTGGTGGGAAGAAGAACGAAATGTATTCCATGGGCGTGCAAGCTCATTTATAGCTCGCATGCATCTTGTTCAAGGTCAGAATAGAATTTCGTTAAATTGCTTTATTCAATTTCAACAGGACCAACAACCTCCTTGAAGTGATTCATGAATAGTTGGTGAAAATGTTATATTGCTAAGTGAATCTGTGCTGAAACACTAGACGTATTCTAACTGGGGCTACAAAAACACATTTCCAACATTTATCATTAAACCTGTAATTTATTCATGTTATAAATGAAACCCCTGAACATTACTTCACCAAGTAACTTGACACATTGACTATGTCATAAGAAACATAGATTCAACCAATATAAGTCAGATAATGAACATATGCAAACATGAAGGTGTGAAATTTGGAACTGTTTCTGCTCATATATAACACCAAGCTAGTAGATGTTTCATTATATAACACTAAGCTAGTAGATGTTTCATTCTATAACCACTGGATAATGACAGAACACATGCAGACTTGAAGGCATGTTAGAACTATTTTTGCTCATATAAAACTTAACATTGAGCTAGTAGATGCTTCTCATTCTATGACCAGTGTGTAAACTCAAACGATTAATCATTATCATCAGCGGTTATAGTTTAAATCTTAAGAAATTGAGCTTTTGTTATATTTGCGACTCAATGTTAACAAGTCTTTGTACAATTAATTTGCATTTGAAGAGCAACGTCTTTATACAGGGGATAGACGATTTTCTCCATGGAAGGGATCTGTTTTAGACTCGGTTATTGGGGTCTTTCTTACTCAGAATGTATCAGACCATCTATCAAGGTGAGCCTTAGTTTTCTACATATTACTACTAAATTCTCAAATTTGAGGAAGTGTTGAAGGGAAAAGTTTTACTGTTTCTTTCCAATTGCTCCTTTTCCTGTTTTCTCTGCAGTTCTGCATTTATGTCTCTTGCTGCACACTTTCCAGTTCAGTCAACAAGTAAACATACATCATGCCATGGAGGAAGCATAACAAAAACAATTGACGAGCCTATTGTGTGCATACTAGAGCCTGAAGACACCATAAAAGTGGATGATATGTCAAGCCAATTGATTTGTGATCAGAGTTCCATGACTCTTGAAGAAAATGAGCTTGTCAAAGAACAGGAAGTAGTCAACAGTAATGAATCATCTGCAAGCAGTTCAGGCATCCTTGGCTCAGGACTCAACAAGGAGACATACTACCAATCAATAGCAGTCAGATCAACCACGAGCACCAATGACAGAGAGGGGAGTTACACAGGAGAATGCAGGATAATAAACAATGCTTTTTCATCTCAAAATTCCGGACTTTCATCTCAGAATTCTATAGATACCCCAAATGTTCAAGCTGCTGAAATGAAAGAATCGCTTCAAGAAAGCAATCCAGTAGCATACAACCTGACTGAGGCATTTCAACTTGACAGTTTCTTTACCTCTACTCCTTGTATGGAGCTATTGCAAAGATTCAATTCTACAGCTGAATCCAATATGCTTTACGAAGTTAGCAGTCAACTAATCAACATGTCATCTGATCAGAGTTTGAATAGTAAATGTGAAACAACCCCAAGTCTGCAGAATGACTTCCTGGGCCAAAAGGTGGATGGTTCACATCTTACCTCCAATTCAAAAGTTCAGGAGGTTGAGCACATTGAGGTGGCCACCAATGAAATTAGACGATTCAACTTATCCAAGGAACAAGGCCTAAACAGTATGAAAGATAATAATTTTATTGCAACACAATCTGGCAGTCAAAGTGCAGCTCATAAAGAGCCAAGAATGAAAGTTCAAAATTATTGTACATCTCCAACAGCAAACTTGTCATGCAACATTACTCAAGAAGATAAGCATATGAGTGCCCAGTCTCAAAACCGCCCACATAAAGGTTGTTTTGTTGACAAACAACTAGCTGAGTTTGGACAGGCTCTAGATATCATGGAGAGTACCAGTACATCTGTTGAGCAACAAAAGAATTCACTAGATACCATAGTGTCAGACTTGACAGAGCATACTAAACCTGAGATTAAAGAGCTTAATAAGATGGATGCAGCCAGAAAAGCCAAAGGTAGAAGGGTTGGCAAGGACATACAAAGTAATGTTGACTGGGATTCCTTGAGAAAGCAGGCAGAAGCAAATGGCAGAAAAAGAGAGAGAACAGAAAACACAATGGACTCATTGGACTGGGAAGCTGTACGATGCGCAGATGTTAATGAGATTGCCAACACAATTAAAGAACGTGGGATGAACAACATGCTTGCAGAAAGAATAAAGGTAGAAACTGTACATCATACAATAATTCATCTAATCCAATCCAACTACCTAAAATTAGAGTCACTTGATTCCAACAATCACGTCGATAATCATGCAGGAGTTCCTTAATAGACTGGTAAGAGAACACGGAAGCATTGATCTTGAATGGCTAAGAGATGTTCCACCAGACAAAGCAAAGTAAGCCCGAGAATTAGTTCTAGACTTCAAAAGCACCAAACACTTATCTCAGCCATTAATATATATATATAAGGCCATGCTGATTTTTAGAGTTTCATGTAATGAATGCAAAGTACACAAGTTCATTGGTTTATAACTTTACACGGTCAAAACAGTAAGATA
This sequence comes from Erythroxylum fimbriatum, assembly GCA_026770325.2. Taxonomy (NCBI): domain Eukaryota; kingdom Viridiplantae; phylum Streptophyta; class Magnoliopsida; order Malpighiales; family Erythroxylaceae; genus Erythroxylum; species Erythroxylum fimbriatum. The sequence continues at coordinate 1,100,382 of JANZLH020000092.1, read as the reverse complement.
CTTGCTTTCAACTCACCTTTGCAGGGAGTATTTGCTAAGTGTGAGGGGATTGGGGTTGAAAAGTGTAGAGTGTGTACGACTTCTAACACTTCATCATCTTGCTTTTCCAGTAAGTTCCAGTGAACTGAACACACATCGAAAGTAAACAATTCAGACCTTGTTGATAGCACATCTCAATTAACTAAACTGTGAAACAGGTTGACACAAATGTTGGACGCATAGCTGTCCGACTGGGATGGGTCCCACTTCAACCACTTCCAGAATCTCTACAGTTGCATCTTCTGGAGCTGTCAGTATAATAACTAAAAGATTAGAGATGCTAACTGATATGTTTAATACAAAGTTACTAACATTATGCCTTTATAGGTACCCGGTGCTGGAGTCAATTCAAAGATACCTCTGGCCACGACTCTGCAAACTTGACCAAAGAACACTGTAAGGATTTTCCAGTTGGCAACTCAAACAAAACACTGAATGTAGCTACATATGAATTGTCAAGTTACTTGTAAATAAAATCCTTTGCTAATCAATTTTAGAATGAGTGAACAGGTATGAGCTGCATTATCAGATGATTACATTTGGAAAGGTGCCCTTAAGTTTCTTTAGATATTACCTAACATTTACTGGTTTCTGTAATAAGAAGTTGAAACTATGAGACTATTTCCTTTGAGACTTAATGCAGGTATTTTGTACAAAAAGCAAACCAAATTGCAATGCCTGCCCAATGAGAGGAGAATGCAGACATTTTGCAAGTGCATTTGCAAGGTCTGTGTATTCTTTTTTTTTTTTCAATTATCACTGCCATGTAGTTGCCAACCAGAAAAACCTGACATGTAAGATCAAGAAGCCAAGTGAAATAAAGCCAAAGATATTAACTGTACCACAAATTTACATATAACCAAAAGTAGGAAACTTAGTTTCCTGTTTATCTTGTACCACGGGGTAAAAGACATCCACGGTCATCAACTGTCTCGTTTGCTAGGCAATTCTACAAAATGAAAAGTTAGATATGCCAGCTAATAATGAAACCTTGTTTGCAGTGCAAGGCTTGCCCTGCCAGGGCCAGAGCAAAGCGGTATTGTAAGCGCAGCTGAAAGCAGAACTACCCAAAATCCTGATGTGTTGGTTAAACCAGTGCCCCTATCTCTACCCCAAGCAACTGAACCAGACAAAAATTTTCAAACAAACAAAAACCAACAGTTACTAACAAAAACTGAGGGAAAAAGCTGTTGTCCAATTATTGAAGAACCATTATCACCACAAACTGAGTACAGTGTACTGGCACCAAACGATATTGAAGAAACATTATGCGAAGATCCTGATGAAATTCCTACAATCAAGCTCAACATTGAAGAGTTCACCCAAAATTTACAAAACTATATGCAAAAGAATATGGAGCTTCAAGAAAGTGACATGTCAAAGGCATTAGTTGCTTTGACTGCAGAAGCAGCTTCTATACCTACACCAAAGCTTAAAAATGTGAGCCGGTTAAGAACAGAGCACCAAGTGTAAGTATTTGCATCCATCTCTTTTTGATAGAATAATATTTAGCACCAATATGATAGCTTTTAAAGCAAGTATTTGCATACAAAAAGTTATCCATGTCTAAGACTCAGATAGTTGAATTTGAGGTGATAGGTAAAAGTTCATAGTTATTACTTCCCATAACTTGGAAATTTTTGTTGCTTCAATGTGATTTTGCAGCCACTTAAAGAAAATAAAATTATGAGACTAACACTCTCCACATTTGCCATTCTCAAATTTGATCAACGACATATTGGCTTGTACAATCTTAGAAAATTTATCATCCACTTTGCACTGAATTTCATCTTCTTGAACTACAGATATGAACTTCCAGACTCTCACCCTCTTCTGCAAAGGGTTAGTTTCTATATCTTCATCAGTAGGGAAGTTGTTTGACCTCTCCCCCCTTCCAAAATGATATTTCTTAATTGATTTGACTTTGGTTCAGTTGGATAGAAGAGAGCCTGATGATCCGTGCTCATACCTTCTTGCCATATGGACACCAGGTAATGCTATTATTATACATTTCCTTTCAGTTGAGCAAAATTTATCTAGGAAAGACTAGCAATACAACAAGCCAAAGTGCTTGGTTTGGCTGGATGAAAAAGCAACCCCATGCAAAGCCTAAAATAGCATCATTATGACCAGAACAATTTGAAACCCATTGGAAAGTTGCGTGCACTATATACAGGCAATCATGGCACACTTATAATTTATTCTTATTCCAAATATTATCTGGAATTGCTTTGATCAGGTGAAACAGCAGACTCCATTCAAGCCCCTGAAAATAAATGCAATTCTCAAGAGTATGGCCAATTGTGTGAAGAGACAACATGTTTCTCATGCAACAGTTTGCGAGAAGCAAATTGTCAAATTGTACGAGGGACACTTTTGGTAAGAATATCTGTTTCAGTTATGATTTTGATGTCCTTAGACAGAATATATCCAAACGATTGCAATCACCAACACTTATAATATCTCAAAAACAGATACCATGTCGGACAGCTATGAGAGGAAGCTTTCCACTAAATGGAACATATTTCCAAGTAAATGAGGTTAGTGCAACACACATCTTAATTCCATTGAATTCGCCTATTTTATATTTCAACAGAAAATACATTTTTCCTATTCAGGTATTTGCTGATCACGAGTCTAGTCTAAATCCAATTGACGTACCTCGGGCTTGGATCTGGAACTTGCCAAGACGAACTGTTTACTTTGGGACATCCGTGCCAACAATATTTAAAGGTAAAGCTTAGTAATTCATGCTGTTTAAATATTTAGCACACGTCAAACAACACTGAGATTGTGTCTCTGGGTTATCAGGTATGACCACAGAAGCTATTCAACAATGTTTCTGGAGAGGTGAGTAAAGCTGTCAGTACTCTTCTATGCAATGTTGAACGTTTTTGTGTTGATTATTACTCGAGGAATGCATATAAGTGTAAAGCCAGTATACTGACATTCCATACCATTATTTAACGCATATTCAGCACATTGATTCCATAAACTATCTAGTATTACAAGAAAACCGTCTTAGGAGGAGTATTTTCCTAATCATTATCTACTCTATGCATTTCCCTGCCATTTATATTCAATGGCTTTTGTGATTTTACAGAATTTAGTTATTTCACAATATTATCTAGAAATATGTGAAAGTTCATTATTTGCTGATAAGTTCAACAATTCAGGATATGTTTGTGTAAGAGGATTTGATCAGAAGACTCGAGCCCCGCGTCCTCTAATGGCTAGGCTGCATTTTCCAGCCAGCAAGTTTGCAAAGACAAAAGTTAAGAAAGCGGAGGGTTAGATAACATTTTCTGCAACATTCACTTAATAATTTTGTGGCGCATCCTGATTGACTAAGACCGTGTTTGGGGAACAATAACTTGCACCTTTCCATGCCATTTTTAAGTAGCTTGACTTAGTTTACAGAAGAATAGGTGCAAAACCAAAGTGTACAATCCCATTAGCATATGGGTATGTAGCATGTACATGTGTAACATGGTTTAAATCTTTTAATATTAAGCTCATCTTTCTGAGCCATTCATCCGAAAACGCTACAAAACACGACAATGTCGAGCAATGCAAGCTGCTAATTTGTTCTTTCCTTTTCTCTTTCCAAAAAGATAATCAAGGTTTGCGGTTGGCAACTATAATTGTGGTATAGTGTTGAACAAAAATTGTGATATTGTGTTCTTGCACAAATAGTGTCAACCATAGTCCCCTGTTAGAACTTCACTGACAACTATCAGCTAGTTAAAAGTAAAAGGCTGGAAATAGCGACTGTAGATATCGCTGCTTCACTTAAGCGTAAATGAATTAAAACAAAAACCGTGCTTCGTCGGAGATTTACAGTAACGAAGATTGTTTCCATTTGTCAGTCTGATACTATAAGTCATTGAACTCCTTGATGGATTCAAAAATATTCATCACTAGATCATCAACACGTTACGTTTATCACTAGAGCACTGCATCGGTACAGATACCACAAAATAGGCAACACACAGTGCCACTGCAAAAGAATCAGACATGAAACTGACGAAATGAAACAGCAACTTAAACGCAGAGCAGACTCAACAGCACAAGTTAAATGGAAGCCACAACCATTTAAACTTAATGAAACCACAAAAACATTAACAGAAAAGGGGAGAAGAAATAAACGTAAAGGCTAATTCACTGAACAGAGTGAATGAATGAAACGAGATATCGTCGACTATGGATCGAGAGCGTACCTTTCGATTTCATGGAGATGGAGGAAGAGGAAAGAAGAGAACAGGAAAGATGAGTGTCTTTGCTTTTAGCGCCTTTTTTTTAAGCGCCCTCTCTGTTTTCGTTTCCCTCCTAATTTTTGGTTCTTCAACCCACACGTGGAAACTACTGGGCACTTTTGGTGGATTTAACGGGCTTAGTCCAACATGACCAGTCACATTAGTATCCTTTTTAACTTCCACTGATTGTAGGATTATGAGCTTACACTGATTGTAGGATTCCTCAGACGTAAATGTATGTTTGTTTCAAAAAGAAAGGCTAGCAAAATCCTATACAATTTTTTAAACAATGGAAAAATATTCAGGAATCTAATCCAAACTTGACTCTATCATCTAGAGTATAAGTTTATGTTATTATTAGTACACTTAAGAAGAGGTTAACATTAAAAAATGTAATTAATAAAACGACGTCGTTTAATCATTTTAATAAGTGACGTTTTTTTTAAAACATCAGTATTTACTAAAATAACTAAACGACGTTGTTTCATTAATTAAAATTTTCAATATTAGCCACTACTAACATGTAATAATAATAAAGTTTTTAGGCGCATAATATGTTACGTCAGTAAACATAATAAAAAAAATTAATATCGGATTATAAATAAAAAAATAAAAGTCTCGGATTATATTTACAAAATTGAAGTTTTTTTTGTAATTAATCATTTTTAATTATTTTCAAATGAAATTTTTATTTTTAAATAAATGTATATAATAATAATTTATACTTTATATATTTTAACGTTGTTATGTTGATCATGGAGGGAAAAAAAAAACCTCGGGACATTCTGCTTTTATCGGACCCAATCACACTTAAGGGACATGCAGTGCTATGCTGGCCTGAGTATCCAACTTGTACAAAATTATAATATAAATGGTCAACACGCTTTAACGATTCATTGAATCCACTCCACAACTCAGTTTCTAAGCTCGAAATCTTTCCCGATTTGATCAAATTAGCTCAATAATATAAAAGAGCCTCTGTGATTAGTTTATGTGTTTTTAATTCGTTCACCCTAGCTCCTGTATTTTGTAATCTCATTCAAGATGTCCATTTGAGTTTTTTCGGACAAAATTACCCTTGAATTATTTGAATACAGATTTTTTTTGTGTACAGATTTTTTCAAATAATCTAAAGGTAATTTTATCCGAAAAAACTCAAATTGGCATCTTGAATG
>JANZLH020000092.1:1076363-1089542 GCA_026770325.2 Erythroxylum fimbriatum | reverse complement strand
TAAAAATAATTTTTTTAAAAAAAACTTAGGGGGCCCAGGGACCCCCCAAGTATATATGTATCTCCGTCACTGGCTGTGAGATACCTGTAAAACAGATAACGGTGGGCCGGGAATTGTTTCCCGGAAGGCCCCTCCGACGCTCAAGTCAATATTTTGGTAGGGTTTTGGCTGCCGTAAACCAAGAAAAGCAGGGTTGTATTCTCGTACCTGAATCGCGGTAGAATAGTGCCTTATATACCTGGAGTTGCTGCTAGGTTTAGGTATTTACGTGAGTCGTTGTATTTGCATGGGAGTCTAACTTCTGATGGGCCGGACGGGTCGTGAACGTGTGAAGATGGGCCTGGGCCTAGCACAGCCGTCCTAACTGATAAGAAATTGAATAAAATTAGTTATCTAATTAGTTTATCTTTAATATTTAAGTTTTTTAAATATAACAAAATTACGAGGAATTAAGAAAATCACGAAAGGGTAACCTAACCAACCAAGTTTGCTGATAATGGCATGCAAATGTGATTATAGAAAGAGTAAATGTAAAAGTAGCACTTCATAAAGTATTTACCACAATAATGAGACTCTTCAGTATTGAACGTTAGTCGTAGTATTTACTATGTACCTACAGGGAAATTACTTTGCTGGCGATTTTAGTTTTTAGATCTAATAATGGACTCTCGCTAGGCAATAATGTTAAATTCTGACAATGGAACGTCAGTGGCCACTCAACTTGTTTTCTAATAAGGCAGTAAGTACACAAGTTGTTCCCTTGGGGAGTCAACTTGGCATTTTCCAAGGCACGAACTTTTAAGAGCAGAATTTATCGACTGGAAACTTCAGTTGAAAAAAAAAACATATTTTTGTGATAATGTTAGTATTAATTAATACGAAAAGTGCAAAAGATTGTTGGAAATTTAAGAAGGTGAGATGTTCTCTCTCAGGTCATGAATAATCCAAAAATGTGTAGTATATATTATTTTTAAAAGGTTAAGAAGCAAGGATTGGACCGTTTACTTTATTGAATCTGCCAAACAACAACGCAGGCTCAGAAATTTCAGGAAACGTAGCAGTCACTCACTCACTGCCCAGCAAACCCAATAAGCCTTGGGCAATTAATGTGTGAACGACTAGCGGAGTAAAGTAACCATTTCCCAAAAACTTTAATTAAAAACAAAAAACAAAAGGAAGAATTCTGTTTGATATTACGATTACGCCACCCAATAAAACCGCACCGCTTTCGCTCTCCGACAAGAGAATTCTAGAGAGGGAGAAAGAAAAAAAAGAGGAAAAACAATTCTAGAGAGAGACTCATTCCATCAGGTTCAGCTCACCTCTACAAGACCTCCGTATTCCCCTCTCTCTCTATTTTAATGGCGGTTCTTCTAGGGTTTTTACGCTTCTTTTTTAGCTAAGAGCAAAAGTCTTCAAATCGGAGATCTCACATGGAAATGCCTGGTCGGAGATCCAACTACAAGCTTCTCAGTCAGTTCCCTGACGAACAGTTAGACCCGCCCCAGTACTATGAATCGTCCATTTCGGGCGAGTCAAAGAATAGTAAGCTCAAGTCAGAGAGAGGCTTTGATTGGGAGTCCGATCATAGGCCGTATCAACAGTCTAGTAACAATCGGATTGGGAACTTGAACTTATACTCGTCGCCGATCGGATTGCAACGGCAATCGAGTGGGAGTAGCTTTGGAGAGAGCTCGTTGTCTGGAGAGTATTATCCTCCCACTCTGTCAACGGCCGGAGGAAATGAGATTGAAGCGTTCGGCGGTTACATGCATGAGGACGGCAATTTGATTAGGGCCAGGGCGGGGGATAGTACCGCGTTTTCGGGGACGGGTTCTTCTGGAAAGAGCTGGGCGCAGCAGACGGAGGAGAGTTATCAGTTGCAACTGGCTTTGGCGTTGCGGTTGTCGTCCGAAGCAACTTGTGCTGATGATCCGAATTTTCTGGATCCGTTTCCTGATGAATCTGCGCTGCGCTTCTCCAGCTCTAATTCTCCGGAGGCGGTGTCTCATAGATTTTGGGTGCGATTATTATTTCTAATTTTCGTACTTGGCATTATCGTCGTGTTATTTTCTGCCTTTGACTGCGTGCGTGTGTCTAAAAGAAATCCAAGTGCGCAGATTTTCATAGTTATATGGTGTAGAGATAGAAGTGTTCCGACAAGTTACTTTTAAATCCTTGAATATGAATTACTTATGATACTGGCATATGAATTCACTTGACAGGCTTAATATACTTGTTTTGTCGTCGGTAATAATTATTGATGTTCACTCCCATACTTTCTGGTTCCTGGCTTCCACATGTATGCGTTTTAATTGAGGCGGAGAACAACATCCATCCAACTTTACTTGCAAAGTTGTTGTCATAGTTTGTGGAGGAATGTCCGCTGTAATTTTGTTGGTAGTTCGATGATTGAAATTGATGGGCTTGGCAAAATATTAGTACTTGTTCAACTTTGCTGTCTTATTATCCATCTCTAAGAAATACGTGACATTGCTGATGCATAGTAAAATTGTTTCTCTAGATGATCATTACTAGTGGCATCACTGATATAACAGGAATTGAATGTACCAACTGGTATCTTTTTGAGGAATTTACTTTTGTTGACTTCACATTTGTTGCTGTTGAAATTATGCGGTTGTTTTGCTAATAGTTTTCATGAAAATTGTATAGCAAAATTTCTTATGTAGGAAAGAAAGGCCCATGCCCTCCTTTCTCATCCTTATGATCCTTATTACTGAATATGGAATTAATTGCTCAAGTTGAGAACTTTTATCCATATTATTTCTACCTTTCTTTTTCTTGAGAAGCCCACATAAATAACAGCATAGTTAAGTTAGGACATTAATTTTTCCTCAAGGGTACCTGACAGGCAAGGTTTAAAAAGATTAATAACTTATTACTGTGATTTTTTCCCATTTCTGTTTCGTTACCTTTATTTACATTGAATCCTTGTCATGGTAGTATACTATATTAGCAACCAAGTAGGGTTTCTCTTTCCATCTGGTTCTTAGCATAGTTCTATAAGGACAAGTGCTGTCGTGCACAATGCTTTGAATAGAGAGATAAGAGGCAAATTTATAAGTGGAATGCCATAGATTGTTGAGACAATAAAGGGACTGGTGGAAGAAACCAATGGGTCCACAAGTAATGTTATTCTTTATTAAACAATTGGCACAGGGAACTGGAGATGATGTAATATGCTACCTTGGTTCTTTTAACTCCTCTTCATTGACATTGTGATCTGTGGAACTAATTGCACTTAAAATTCCCATGACTTGAGTAGAAAATATGAAAGTCAGGTTGTAATGGTGTTACAAAAGACCAAAGGATTGTTTCAAAAAGTTTCATGGCCAGGGAATTTCATTTGATTTTGTAATGGTGTTACAAAAGACCAAAGGATTGTTTCAAAAAGTTTCATGGCCGGGGAATTTCATTTGATTCAGCCAGGTTTTTTTTCGATCCTTCAACTGTTTAAAGTGTGGATACCAACAACACATTATTTTAAAGTCAGCAAAAGTCATAGTATTTGATAGGAAAACGTTTTGGGCTCATGATTGGGTTTGCAAGTTGTTGATTTTAGATTTTAGTGTCAAATCAGTGTAGCTTTGTATGGTATTCTCTGTTTCTAGGTTAGAGGGGGTTGCATGTTCTCATGTCAACATTGTTTTCTTCTGGAGTTCTTAATTTGTCTTATATACTCAACATTCATCAGGTGAATGGTTGCTTGTCATACTTTGACAAAATTCCTGATGGTTTTTACCTAATTCATGGAATGGATCCATATGTGTGGACGGTGTGCACTGATCTACAAGAGAATGGTCGCATCCCATCGATTGAATCTCTGAAATCTGTGAATCCGAGTGATGGTTCTTCACTGGAAGTGGTTTTGATTGATCAACGTAGTGATCCAGGCTTGAAGGAACTTCAAAATAGAGTTCATAACATTTCTTGCAGCTGTAGAACATCAAAAGAGGTAGTTGAACAGCTGGCAAAGCTTGTATGCAATTGCATGGGGTAAGTAATATTCATATTGGAGCAGGTTGAAGTGGTTTTTATATTGCAATTGATATATAATACTTTGTTTATCATATTTTTTTGTTGTTACCATAAGGGGATCAGCTTCTGTGGAAGAAGATTTACTTTTGATCTGGAGGGAACGTAGTCATGATGTAAAAGATTGTTTAGGATCCGTTGTGGTCCCTATAGGCAACCTTTCCATTGGCTTATGTAGACATCGATGTTTACTATTTAAGGTAGATTCTATCTTGGTGTTTTGTAATTGCTAATTGGTTTTCTGCTTTGCTGTTTAAACTTTTGGGTGAATCCTAGTATTTTGAGTATGCCAAGAGTGTAAGAGATTTCTTTTAATAGCTTAACCAGATTCGATACTCTGTCTTATGTAGCTTATCTTTTTCTTCCTAGGAAGAAAAGAGAGTTAATGGTGAACTGTGTGATCTTGTCTAGGTTCTAGCTGATATCATTGATCTACCTTGTCGAATCGCAAAGGGGTGCAGATATTGCAGAAGAGATGATGCTACCTCATGTCTTGTACGTTTTGGTCTTGAAAGGTATTCTTTCTTAGCTTTTATGATATCTGTTGGTTATATATGTAAGAATTGAAACACATGGTCAAAACTTGTTTAGTGGTCTACCTGAGAAGCAGAGTGATACTGTTTACTTTTCAACTCTGGGTATTGTTGTCTTCAATCCAATGTTTACCAAAGTGCTGATACGGTTGTGTTGGGATTTCCCAAATACTTAAGCTGTAGCATCATTTTGAATTTAAAAGTCACTATGTTCTTGATCAGCTAAAAATTTGCTTAAAGTGTGTAGCAGTAGCACGTAAACGTTACATTTGTTGAACATGTGTCTTGATAGCTTTTTCAGGAGCTAAAAAATAAAAATTCTTTCAACATTTAGACTCTCGGTAATAAATTTTTTTGTTTAATTGTTTTCCCAGTGCACTATAATGTAATTCTAACTGTACCAGTAGTCTCTAGTTGTTTGATTCTTGAAGCCAGAATCTATTAAAGACATCTTACAAATTGTATTTCTCCCATTCCAGAGAATATCTAATTGACTTAGTAGGGAAGCCAGGCTGTTTATGCGAGCCCGACTCCTCGCTCAATGGTCCTTCTTCCATCTCAATTTCTTCACCATTGCGCTATCCCCGAATGAAATCAGCTGAACCTACCATTGATTACAGGTCAATGGCCAAACAGTATTTTTCGGACTGTCAGTCACTCAATCTTGTCTTTGATAATACTTCAACAGGTAATGCATCGACAGGCCAACCCTCGTGACTCCTTCTTTGGCTTGTCTCTAGTTAATTCTTCTTCTATTTATTGTCTTTATCTTCTGCTTCTGTGTATGCTTTGTAGTTGCTGGTGCCTACATTGTTTCTAGTTTCACATTTTCCAATCATGGTATTGAAAGTTGAGTCCTCTTTTAATTGGTTCTTCACATACCAATCCATCTCCTTGCTTCTATTTCAATGATACTAACTCCTTTACTGTTTCTGGAATTTGTTAAACCTTCTGCAACTGATGGGTTGAAATGCTTGTTGCAGAATGCTATAGATTGACATTACAGACAGAAGTATAAGAGAACTAAAATAGACAAGCTTCATACATATTTCTAGCTGTATCACTTCGGGTATTTGATTTCTTTTTGATCTTGCACATTGGAAGTGCCTTATTTGGCAATTCATAGCAAGTGCAATGCTCTAGAAGAACCCCCACCCTACTCTATCGGATTTTAGTGTAACTCACATTTCAAGGTCTCAACTGTTGACCTTTCAGTTGTCTCCACAAGTTGTCATATTTAATAACAGCTGAGATTCCAGTTGAAACTCAAGATTTGCTTTATTGCAGTTTGGTCCCTTTGTTCTCGTTATGCATTTGGATTGTGAAGAAGATTGATGGTTCTTTTATTTTTGAATGCTTAAAATAATGAATTAATTAGATCATGGCTCACATTGGTAGAGAAGACTGATGTAGTAGTGCAAGTGTTAAAAAGTTTTTTTCCTCGCTCATTCCATGCAAGAAAACTCTAATGTTATATATGCAATTTGTTGGATTTCTTGTTTCAATCTTTTACTTCATCTCTTCAGGTGTTTAGGCTATTGTAATGTAAGATTTCAATAATAACTGCTAGTTTGTTGTGTATTTCCAGGTGCTGTTACTGAAGAAGATTCTGGAATTTCTATGTATTCTCAACCAGTTGACCTGGCAGGCAATGAAAGAAGTAATATTGTTCAACAAGAAAGAGATTCCCAACTTTCCAAACCATATAATCCTTCACATAATGCTAAACGATCAATAAACATGACCAAAGACGCAATCCCTGCAAAGCATATTCCATCCACTGGGCACAGGCATGTCCAACCACTTTTATCATACGAGATGGTGAATACTAGTAAAGATTCGAGGTTCTTTGACAGTAGTCAATTGGTATCTAGTAAACAAAGTAAAGAACTTTCACATGATGTAGAAGATTTGGACATCCCTTGGAGTGATCTTAATTTGAAAGAGAGAATTGGAGCAGGTAGAGTATTTCTGGTGTTTATGCCACTTCTTTGACAGAAACAGTAATGCCTACTAGCTATATATTAGCTAATAGTTGTTCCTTGTGGCATGGTGATTGACCTTGAATTGGTTTTTCTTGTTAGGTTCCTTTGGAACAGTCCACCGTGCTGAATGGCATGGCTCGGTAAAGCTGCCTCTCTTATCATAAACATTGTCTTTGAAGACATGTCACACATCTCTTTGTTTCCTTTTTGCTTTCATTGTGAAATTTAACAATAATGCTAAAACTTATGGAACTTGTGATTGTGCATTTAGTGGTGAAAATTGCCTGTCAAGGAGATATGAAGGTGAAGTCTATGTCACTGAATTGATGTGTCAATCCATTATTTACCCTAGTGCACTATAGATGAATTATGTTCAAGAAATTTCCTTAATCTGGCCTGGGAGATTCTGAATGTTTAGAGCGCCGTGTTTACCATTTGTTTGCAACTTGACCTGCCCACTAACAGGTTGTGACTAGTTTTATTGAATATAGGTCTTAATGTTCGGTACTATAATCCTAATTGCTAGAATGGCAGCAACTATACCTGATTAGTAGACATATTATGGGTTTTTCTGGGGATTTGTTGGTTTTATGAGAGTGAAATTTGGTTCTATTTTTTGCATAGAAGTCTTTTATGTTTGGTCATTCTTTTGTGTGATCTATCAATGTCTTATTGTTGAGTTTTATAATAGTAAATAGTGTTATTGTAGCTTCCAGTACAATTAGCTCAAGTATGTTTTAAGTTTTCTCAAGGTGTTTTAACTGATTAATTGAGTTACAATGTTATTTGTACTGCCTCTTCCTCTTCTTCAGCCTCCTTATCCTTATTTTTCTTTTGTGGATAATAATCTTAACCACAGGAAGTTGCTGTGAAAATTCTCATGGAGCAAGAGTTTCATCCAGACGGGTTCAAAGAATTTTTGAGAGAGGTGAGAGTTCACTGTGAGTTCGATAAAATTTCACATGAACTTTGGACAACACCTTGCTTTTTAATCTCATATGTATAGTTGTTTCTTTTGCTTGTTAGGTTGCAATAATGAAGCGTGTTCGGCATCCAAATATTGTTCTTTTCATGGGTGCAGTAACGCAGCCCCCAAATTTGTCCATAGTGACAGAATATTTATCAAGGTTGTGGGTTCTTTCGCTTGTGACATTCCCTTTGTTCTATTTCTCTCAAGCATGGAGTTTAGAGAGAATCCCCATCTTCCAAAATTTTTTTGCTAGATATTTAAAAACTTTTTACTTTTGTGGTTTGATTAAATCTGTGGTTTGTCATTCAGAGGTAGCTTGTTTAAGCTGTTGCATAAGTCTAGTGCAAGAGAGGGGTTAGATGAAAGACGACGTCTGAATATGGCTTATGATGTGGTATGCATTTTTGCTTATATGGTCACTACCTTTGCTTTGATTTTAGCTTGCCAAGAGCTTTTTGTCGTATCTTTCAAAACTAATCAAGGTGCTTTGAACTCTCACAGGCAAAAGGCATGAATTATCTTCACAAGCGAAATCCTCCTATTGTCCATAGAGATTTAAAGTCTCCAAATCTTTTGGTTGACAGGAAATACACAGTAAAGGTCAGACAGTTGACTCCAATTTGGCTCGTTATAGATCTCTTTCATGGCCTGTTTAATGATTGTTTTATGCCTCAGAAGTGAAGTCTTGGGATTAAACTGGAGCTCCATCTAGACTCTAGAGTGAGATATCCAAAAATAGAATTTCTTAACAAGGTTCCTGTGTATACCTATGGATGTCGCAGCCCCCTTAAGTTGTTTTCCAATGTAGGCAGTTGGTTGTTTATTGATATGTCACATGGATGGAGACCTGGACATCATCCAAACCCTATCAAATCCCGATTAGTTTCTTGCCATTATCAACTTGGCATGGCTGTTTATGCAGCCCTATGCAATTTACAATATTCCTAGTGTCTCCTCTTGCCACGGATATGTTACTGTTTAGAATTGTTACTTGGCCAAAAGGCGATTCTTTTTGTATATCTCTTAACTAAATAATCATGTTTGTGCTGTTTGAATTTTGTGATGTCTAGAGTTTTGCCGTTGAACCAAGTGCTGATATTAATTATGCAGTATGTCTAGGATTTTCTGTTTATTGCACTTAACTCTTTTGTTTACTTTCTTTGACCTGATCAGGTTTGTGATTTTGGCCTTTCTCGATTAAAAGCAAATACATTCCTGTCATCAAAGTCTGCAGCTGGGACGGTAAGTGATTCTGAACTTATTTACTGTCTTATAATTCTTTGTTTTACGTTGTTATGAACATGCTATTCTGATATTATGATCTTATGTTCATTTATCCTATCTATTAGCCTGAGTGGATGGCACCAGAAGTTCTCCGTGATGAACCGTCAAATGAGAAATCAGATGTATACAGCTTTGGTGTCATCTTGTGGGAGATTGTAACACTGCAACAGCCCTGGAGCAATTTAAATCCTGCACAGGTTTGTGTTCTGGAGTTGTTAATTACTTCTGACATCATACAATCTTAATGTAGTCTTATTCTGAGTTGACTTCTTATTTATGTTGTTTGGGAAGCAGAATTGAGGAAGTCTAGCAATTTGATAGTGAATAATTGATATTTTGGGCATACCACCGGATCGGTAAAATAATATATCTGCCAGTTTGACTCTTTTAATAAGTAGAGAACATATTAGTCCTTTTTGTTGACTAGCTATTTGATGCATACCCTATCTTGTAACCTCTTTTGGTCCTTGATTGTCTATGATGTACCTCAGCAATTGGCTGACTAGGGGCCCAAGCGCAGGGCATCTATTTAGTAATGGATATCCGTGAAAGTTAAGTAGCTTCACTTACTGACTATTTAGACATCCCAGGTTTACTATAGCTAGACATGGAAACTTCCCAGCAATTCCCAACTTGCAGTCTACCTGCTGGGAGTGTTGTTCCAAAATAATAATCTTCCCTTGTGTTTGCACTTTTTGATTTGTAATCATTTTGGTGCTTCTCTTTCTGCATTTACAGCTGGAAATTTATGGATATGATGCCTACCTTGTAGGTTGTAGCTGCTGTTGGTTTCAAGGGAAAAAGGCTTGAGATTCCAAGAGATTTAAATCCTCAAGTGGCCGCCCTTATTGAGGCTTGCTGGGCAGAGTGAGTTCGAAGTTCTAGTTTTGGTTTTAATCCTCATCTCTCGTTAAGCCAGAATGCATGGTGGTTATTTGTTTTGTTATTATTGTTATTTAATTTTTATACTGTCTCAATACAAATGGTTTTCCTGCAGTGAGCCTTGGAAACGTCCCTCCTTTGCTAATATCATGGAATCTCTGAAGTCTTTGATTAAATCCCTTGCACCCCATTCTGGTCCTGCTGATATGCCATCACTTGCGTGAAGGGTGGAACACCGCAGGTCTTATTTATGCACATAATACAGCATTCTTTTGCGATTCAATATCTGGCAAGGATAGCATCGCCTAGATAGTCTCAGGTGCGCCATATTCTTCAACTCTGATTTACCCATCCCGGTTTAATAAACCATATATTTAGGTCGAGTCACTCTCGTAAGACTTCTGGCAGATGCACTTAAGCACAAAGCTCGCTGATGTACTAGC
Source organism: Erythroxylum fimbriatum (assembly GCA_026770325.2). Lineage (NCBI taxonomy): Eukaryota > Viridiplantae > Streptophyta > Magnoliopsida > Malpighiales > Erythroxylaceae > Erythroxylum > Erythroxylum fimbriatum. The sequence goes on along the minus strand of JANZLH020000092.1, from coordinate 1,079,389 downwards.
AATCAGTGAGCACCAACTATTCCTTAAAAGAGAAATGAAAGCTCTCTGCAGTCATTATATGAGTTGCAAATCTGGTCTGATGGGTTTAAAATAATTCTTCATTGAAGCCTGCTTTGATCAACTGTCCTGATATTTTGATTAATTTACTTGGCCGCAGAATCATTGATGTACATGTCTGTCATCTCGAAACTCGAGAATTTTGTGTTTTTAGCTCTGCCAGAGGAACTACATCGATGCCTTAAATACATTTTCTTTTGCCTGTAACACCGGCTTCCTTAATGGGAAGTCTGTATAAATCTGTTTCATAATTTTGTATGTAAAATTTGTAACTTAAAATTAGCTCAATGAAATCGCTGGCATTTTTTCTTCATCATGCAACTGTTCCATTCTTTTTTCTTTCCACTGCAAATCTCGAGAACGCATCTCCTTGCTTCTCCATTTTACGTTTGTTGATGTTTAACAAGTAGGATTGAAAAAGGGGCTATGAAAATAGACAGGGAGCGGAAAAAGGCATTGTTTAAGACTCATCTTGTAACACTCCATTCCCAACTAACATATGCACGTCTGTCATAGGATACACGTGTACATGCTTGTTAGAAATGACATGTTAACTTTCTTACTTTCGCTGTACATAACATGGCATCATACACTAAACTATCAATCACACATTTTTTTTAAACTCTAAATATTATCATTAGTCAAAATTCATAATTTATATTGTTTCATATAACACAATACCATTCAAGGTTTACAACATTATCCTATGAGCTTAAACAACTCAATACACACCAAATATAATAAACATGAAAACAAAAGCTAAGTTCTCAATCTCAGCTGACCGACCTCTGAGCTAAATCTGATTGTAACAGGTGCACACAATATGCTTCTACGGAATCTTAGAAGCTAGATTGTCTCACTCCGAACCTGAAAAGTAACGATGTAATTTTGATGAGTTTTGCGAACTCAGTAGAGTAATCATCATCGATGGTTCACTCATGACATAAAACGAGATCAATTATAGCATGTAATTATACAGCTCAACTCTATGTAACAAGTATCAAATACTATCACAGATAAATCATTTATCATATACACAGTTCAATCATATAACAAAATTAACACAACTTTACAAATCATTCAATGAATTCAAATTTTATGCGAATGAGACATGTATAAGACTCACATTTATTTTTATTTTGTTGTGACTGTGTGCTTTTACAGTATCCGAATTATCAAGCTCAGTCAGTCAGTCAGTGACTCATTGATCACAACAAGCCATAGGCTCGAACCACATATGCGGGAGCTTAAAGCTCATATCAGTAACAGTATCAATAGCCACATTAGTCACAACTCCTTTATATTACGTGCATTAGAATGAAGTGCATGCCACAATTCAGTCATCAATTCAATCACTTTCATTTGTATGTAATATAACAATATATCAGTCACAGTATCAATTATAGTAACAGTCATAGTAGCAGTGGTCATCGGACTAGGTCCGGCATTCAACCTTTCAGTTGAGAATCAGAAAATTATTTAGGCAAGCGCATTTACATTCAAGTAGCACTTCCAATATCATTCTCATGCATCAAAACACCTCGGACAAATATTATCCGAAATCCAGCACACAATCAACACAACTCAGTATAATTCAATAAGATCGCAATACAGGTCAATAATGTACAAAACAATATGGTGAGACCATCTCAGCTTACTCACAGTATGCTCCAAACAGCTATTGCCTTGATGTCCTCATAATGTCTGGATGTGGTCGTTCAATGTGCTCCTCTATACATACAATACATACACATATCACAATATTGCACAATTTTGTATTCATTAATGCACATTCATATAAACTAACTATGTACAATGCATGTTCAATGACAATTCTGGGTATCTTATTGTAATTCTCATCATTAAATCGATCAGATATCAAAGCCATCATTAATATCATTTGGTACTTGTAATTTGAACCAAAATAAAACAATGTGACATCAATTTCATAACCTAATTGATCGCTTCAGATTTTCTACCCGTATGATTTCAGGTCAACTTTGCATAATTAATTTGATAGGGTAAATGACAAAATTAAGCAAAACTCCCTTTTGGAAAGTTGTTCTCCAATGTCTTAAATTTCTACTGACTCCAAGATCATCCAATTTTCTTTAGTATTTTATGAGTTATGTACAAAATACCACAGACTATACACATTTGAATTTTTAGCTAGTACATGATCATACCCTCTAATTGCACAGCTCATATCTTTCAGCTTAGATATCCAAAAGTTACAAACTTTATACCAATTTAAATATAAGAGAATAAGCTACAACTTTGGTGAAGATAACTCAGCCTAATTCGGCTCACATCAATACAGTTAATTCAATAACCACAGGACATGATTTCTGTCCCTGACAGTGCTTCAGCTTAAGCTACAACTCATTTACATGCCAATTTTGAAAATCATAGAGACAGAATTAAAATGTGACTTCTTCACAAAAGTTGTAGAATTATGTCTCTAGTTAAATTTAAAATAAGAATCATTTCATTTGGAAATCTACATATTAAAATATAACTAAAATACTGAAGCATGTTTAGAATATTCCAGTCATCAAATTCCAGCACACCTCAGCATTTTCATCTTAACACCCACCCCCCCTTTCGGAATAACTTTGCATGATCTTTATGACAAAGAAAATGATGTATTCCAGTAATAATTTCTTCTAGCCAATTGTTTCACTATGTTTCCAGTTTGTAATAAAACAAAAATTGTACAATTTGAGTCAGTATACTAAAAGTTATATCCAAAAGAGTTCAGACTGTTTTTAAACTATAACAGAATTCGTAACTCTAATTCCAGCCAGATTTTGAAATTCTTAGAGAAAGAATTAACATTCGGCTTCTTCAGAAAAGATGTAGATATATGTCTCTATTTTAATTTTAATCAATAATCAACTCATTTAGAAATACACAGATCAAGTTATAATCAAAATACCAAGACGTGTTCAGTGAAAATTTTCCAGTTC
>JANZLH020000092.1:1063516-1076263 GCA_026770325.2 Erythroxylum fimbriatum | reverse complement strand
TGACTTCCTCCTTTAATCCACAAAGTCTCTTCTTTTCCCTTGGATTCCTCTTCTTTTCTTCTCTTCTTCTTCTTCTTTTTCGTATTCTTCTCTTCTCTTTTGGTGGTTCACGACAATGCTACTTTTCTCTTCTAATTTTTGCTTCTTTTTATTTAACCTAACACTCTTCATTAAAAGCCCTCCCTCATCTTGGGCTTTCCAAAGGCTTTGAGCCCTTTTTCCACTTAGGCCCATCCATTCATTTAATTCCCTTCATTCAAGCCAACTAACTACTCTACTTACATTTAATACTCACCCTATTAATCCCACTTCACCTACTACCTCAATTCAAATTCAATTTCTATTTCTTTTTCTCAAATTCTAATTAAAGACCAATTCTATATATTAAAAAAAATTTAAGCCATCAATCAATCATAAAGAACCAATTAAGCAATTAAAACATAAATAATCAATTAAACAAATTTTAAGCAAATAAAACAAGGTCTAACAAATTCATTCATGATAATGGCATTTTGTCCGTACATCACTGGAGAAATATAATAGCGTCATAGCATCCAAGACATAATGTAATTCTTAGCTATATGAAAACAGAAGCTTATCATGATGAATCATATCCTCAAGCACGATTGAACTCATCTTATCTTTGGAAGTAGAATTATTCACCACAAACTACAGAATAGGTAACTTACCAATAACCACTCAACAACATGATCACCAACACGTCTTTCATTCCATTTATATGATCATTCAAGTTTTTCCGCTTCATCTCATCAGTCTTAAGCAAATTTACAGTGAAAGCATATTGCACAAACTCATACAGCCCACGATATAGAGAGAAATCAAGATAAAAATTGAAAAACTTGAATTATAGAAAATATGAATCTTCCTATAAGTCTACAACCAAGTAAGAACATTTTCTCGACATAACTCCATAAATCAAAATCCAAAAGCAGAACTCACAAAGCATCAAAGAGAGCCTCATTTTCACATCAAATATACTATTCAACAAGTAAAGAAAAATCCAAATACACACTAATCAACAGAACCTTAGAAAACCTATAAATAAAAACTCAGAGAGGTCGCCTTTTTTTTAAGAAACAACATCAATATACTTCAAAAATGTAAAGCACACAGTTCCTGTGTCCCTTAAAAAAATTCAAACCTAGTCTTATTCCTCGTCACATTATCTCTGTCATCAACTGTCTGATTGGTTTCTTCTTCTGAAGCAACTGACTTATCCTCTGTGTGAACAGTTTCTTCATCAGCATCAACTAATTGCAGATCTGGGCAGTTTTTAGTTCTTGCTTCTTTGCGTCTTTAAGCTGGTTTGTGAGGTTAGTTTTGAAGATTGTCTTTAACTACCAAGTTGGTTTTTAGACCATCCACATGAAGCACATTTTGAAGTGTGGTTGTCCATCCACACAAAGGGTCCCTCTTTCAGTAACCGCGGCCTTCTTTCCATCTCCAAAAGTAACGTGGCCATCCATACAACTTTCATAATCCATCATGTAGCTTCTTTGACCCTTTCTAACCCAAGTAAGCTTTGGTAAAGTTAGTTGCTGCTGGAAATTCATTGTAAAATGTCTAGACTTTCGGTTTTGAACCCTCTGAAATATGATTTGTAACAACTTGTAACAATTTGCCCTTATGTGCTCATTTACCCCACAAAAGTGACAAGTAGGTATAAATTTTTGTTTCCTCCTTAAAGTTTCTCCTTGGACAGATATGGCCACACTATTTTTCTCATCATTCGATTTAGAACATTCACCTTTATAGCCAATGCCTTGAAGATCTCCTTTAATCTTACCAATTTCTGGCAACTTTTTTAACTTTTCGGTCCCTCAATTTAACATTCTTATCCCTTTTTCGTATTAACTAGCTTCAACTTTGTTCATCAAGCTCATCTATTTTAGATGACAACTTCTTTTCTAGATCTTAAATGATGGTCTTCATGGTGGCGTTTTCCTTCTTTAGCTTCTCATTCTTCTTGCATGTTTGCACCCAATTAGCATACATTAACTCATAAGCTTTACAAATATCCTCCTTTTTGTATTCTGAATCGCTATAATCATTATCATAATCTGAACCGAATCTATGGACTGATTTATCTATGTTTTTCTGGAATCTTTGACTAATTCATCTTCGTTTCCTCCATCAGTTTCTTCTCTAGTTGTTGTTAAGCAAGCAACTAAACTTTTACTGTTTAATGCAACTAACGTAACATTATTGCTCATAAATGCTTCTTCACTACCAAACTCATTTTCATATTCATTCTCACTCCAAGTGTTTGTATGAGACTATGCTTTTCTCTTCTTCAAAGTGTTAGCACATTCCGCTTACACATATCTGAAACCTTGATACTAATGACATTGTATCTTCTTTTGTTGTTTGAAGTTATTGTTGAAAGAATTCCCATCATTTAGTCTGAACTCAAGTTTATCTTTCTCTGCCTTCTTTAGCCATTTGCTAAAATTTCTTATTAATAACTCCATATCTTCATTCTTATCAAATTCATCTCCTAAATCATTCACGACTTTACCAACCTCGTCTTGTAATGTCAATCCTTTGTTCTTCTCACTCTTATCCCTTAACAAAAAGGGCGAAAACCATATAACTTGGAAATTTGTGAATATCTCATTTTTAGGGATGTGGTTTTTATTGAAATTGATTTCCCTTATACCAATGAAGATGTTTTAGTTAGTGATTTAATGAAAAATAAGAACAAAATTACACTAGTGACGGTGGGAATTAGATAATGATAATGAAAAAAATGTATCAATAGGATGGGTAGTGAATTTGAAATGAATGTGAAGGGGGGAACATGGAGATAATGTTGAGGTAGATACCATTGCTTCTGCAGAAAATATAGGAAAGGGATAGCGGGTTAAGCTTCCTTATGTGCGGCTAAGGGATTATATGACTAATACCTTGAAGTTAAGCCCCTTAGCATACTATTGTTCCAATAAAATTTCTCATATACTCTTTATCCTATAGCACATTATATGAATTATAATAAATTCTCTACACAACATCGGTCGTTTTTAGCTAATATCACCACAAGACATGAACCCAGTTTGTATGGTGAAGTGGTTAAAGAAGATCTATGGAGAGAAGCAATGAGAAAAGAAATCCAGGCTCTTGAGGAGAATGACACATGTATAGTGGTGGACTTACCACCTAGGTAAAAAGTAATTGGTAGCAAGTGGTTGTATAAGATTAAATACAACTTTGATGGAGGCGTTGAAAGATGTGAAGCGAGATTGGTGATTCTTGGAAATAATCAAGTGGAAGGGGTCAACTATCATGAGACTTTTGCTCCCACAATAAAGATGGTTACTTTGTGCACTTTTATTGTAGTTGAGGTTGCGAACAACTTGAGTTCAAATGGATGTGCAAAACACCTTTCTTCATGGTAACTTGGATGAAGAAATATACATGAAAATGCCACCGGGTTTTGCTAGTCACTATTCGAGCAAGGCTTGTAAACTTCAAAAATCTCTCCATGATTTACGCCAGGCTCCTCGATGTTGGTTTGCTAAATTGGCAGAGTCTTTGAAGACATATGGCTCTATACAATCAAGCTCTGATTATTCTTTATTTGTTTTTAAAGATAGGAATGTTCAGTTAAATATTCTTGTCTATATTGACAATCTTATTATTTCGGGCAATAATGATGTGACAGTTCAACGTTTCAAACATTATTTGAATCCATGTTTCCATATAATAGACTTGGAAAAATTAAAATATTTCTTAGGAATATAGGTGGTTCAAAATCCTAATGGTGTTCTCTTGTGCCAATGGAAATAAACGCTAGATATTATCTCTGAAACTAGTTTGTTGGGGGCTAAATCAACAAAGATCCATCTTGAACAGAATCATAAACTATCTCTTACAACTGGTGCAAATTTAAAGGATCCAAATAAGTATAGGCAGTTGGTGGGACGACTTATTTACTTGACTATTACTCGATAAGAATTGTCTTATTGTGTTCATACTTTTGCTAAATTTATGCACAAGCAGAAGCAGGAATAATGGGAAGCAACCATGCGTGTTTTTCGTGTAACACCCACATACCCCTTGGAAGGATATATGAATGCCACCCAAAACAGTACAACAAATCAAAGAGTACGAAAACTTCCAGTAAACAATTCAAGCAAACATACATTAAATTACATAGTACTTAACACAACTCGCTGAAAAATCCAAACCAAACTGAAGTATCATTGTCACTTACTTGTTAGGCTTTCAATTCAGCTCAAACTCCAGATTAAATCAATTCTCCATGCAAGCAAAATTCATCACCAACTTAGGATGAAAACAAGTTGATTTTGGACAGCAAGATGAAGGTAGCTTTCAGCTGGTTTTCTTGGCTATTTTGTGTAAGGTATTTTGTGTAAGGTAAAAAGCTGGTTTTGGTGCAGCAATTTGGCTAGGGTTCAGACAAATTAGAGAGGAGAAAGTTGGAGCAATTTCATGCAGAAAGGTGAGAGAAATAGCAGAAACATTGCTGCTGGAATTTGCACTATCAATATGCTAGGTGTCAACTTTACAACACAATATTTGCCCTAAGGCATGCCTTACATTTGCCAACTCAAGATGCTGCCACTAATCCCCTTTAGATGCTGCCATATGTCACCAATTAATCAGTCCATGTCTCCTAATTATTGGTCCACTTGTCACACAATAATTGATCAATTTATCACTTAATTACAAATCCGTTTGTCACCTATTATATAGATATACATTTTTTTGAAAATTTATAAAATTCACCAAAAATTTCGAAATAATAATAACACTCTCCAAATAAAATTTCAGCTCAAAATAATTCACCAAAAATTTCAAAATATCCAAAATATGTCAAAATTGCCAAATCATAATTAATCCATTATAATTTAATCCACAATTTTCACTTCTAAATCCAATTTACCCGGAAATGCCAATGAATGCATGTACAATCATATGAATGTGCAAAATAAATGCACATGTCACAATTAACTTATGCATGACGTGCTTTTTTTCTAATTCTACATAAATTTATCATAATTTACTATTCTAGCCTTAACATGAGTAACGAGATGTTACACATTTGCACAATGTTTCATGAACTCTCATTTTGGGAATATAGTAATGATAAGGAAGGCTGGTAGAGGGTATTTAGATTCTCGCATTACTGTTTATTATGCCATCATTGAGTTTTCTACAACTTCTTTTCTGGGGATCTTGTTCCTTATACGCTTGGCTATCTTTATAAGGCTGGTAGAGGGTAGGCCATCTTTATTTAAAAAGGAAACAAATCTACCGTACAAGATTTGGCTAAAATGTTATTGGTCAGTTACATAGCTTCGCCGCTAAGTATTACGATTTACGACCAACTGCAAGTGGGCCACCATTCTCAGACATGTAACAGTGAACTACCAATCACATACCAGAAAATGAAATCTTAAAACCTGGTCAAAAATATCTAGCGCCCACCTGTCTCCTAACCACAAAAAAAAAAAAACACCTGCAATTAACAAATATATCACTACCGACCAGTTAAGGTCGGTGACTTGAATTGTGCTCGTCGTCGTTTCAGTGAAAGTGAAAATAATAGACGGAAAATGGCTCGAAATTCTTATGGCCGTGGTCGTGGCCGTGGAAGATGCAGCGAGCCTTCACCGCCTCTTTTAAGATTTTTATGGAACAGTTTGTCGGCGATCACTCTTATATATCATTCCAGCCCCTCGAATTTCACGGATACGCTGTTAATCCCCGTTTCTTCGGCCTACTCTTTTCAATTTCATCCTACTGAAACCACACTTAAAATTCTTTGATCGTTCTGATGAGCTCAGAAGACGCAGAAAAGTACCATAAATCACCCCGTAAACCTTCCTCTTCTTCGTCTTCTGAACCGGAGACAACGCCGCCGGTGAGCGGTTCTTATCATTTCCCATCTGGGTCTTCGTTTATGGAGGACATAAGCTTCTCTGCTTCTCCTGTGATGGATTTCGAGGCGTTCTCTGCTTTCAATCCTTCGAATTATGCTCCTCCTCCGGTGTTTGAGTTCAAAAGAAGCCCGGTTTCAGAAACAGTTGTCAAAGCTGAAGAAATGGACGAAGAGAGTAAGGGGGTGCCTCAGCCATTGGACTGCTTACAAGGGACTCCAATTCCGCCATTTTTGTCCAAGACTTTCGATCTTGTAGATGATCGGAGTTTGGACCCGATAATTTCGTGGGGTGCAAAAGGAGCGAGCTTTGTGGTTTGGGACCCTGTTGAATTCTCTAGGACTGTGCTCCCTCGCAATTTCAAGCACAACAAGTTCTCAAGTTTTGTTCGTCAACTCAATACTTACGTGGGTATTGCAGTGTCATAACAACCTTAATCGGGTTATTGTGCTCTTTCTTTGATGTATATTTGTTCCGATTTTGTGTAATGTTTTGGGATTTTGTCTGACTTTTGTGGGCTTTGCTGACAATGTTTTCTTTGTAATTGGATTAGACACTGATCAATCATTAAAATTTTGTACTATAATAGTGTTTATGGATGATGTATATATGTCTCAGGTTTTGAATAGGCGCTTGGTGTATCGTTGTGTTAGTATTATAGCGTTGGTTTAAGATTATGTAGTTTGTATGGTTTAGCTTATGTAATTGGGGCACTGTTCATGTAAAGTGGTGTTCATTTGGGATTGTTGTAATGGGGTTTACCTCTAGTGAAGTAAATACATTATTGGAAGTAATCAAGTTTATTAAGTGTATTTCTTCTTCGTGAAACTGGTATAGAAGATTTTTAAGCAAATGATTAAGGGATCTGCATTCTGCTGATATTCATACTGCAAGGAAAGACATCCTTCCCCTCTGAATCTGAAATGGAGCGGGGAGTTGCATCTTTCACAGGTAGAATTTCAGGTTTCAGTAGAGCAAATAATATAACAGTGAGCTGCTTGTTATATCTAACGGCATTCTATATGTTACAGAATCCTGTTTTGTGTTTTACAGATGATTTTAAAGTTACAACTCAATTCTTTCTGTGCATTAAATCAAATGGTTTCAGATTATCTCTCATGATCCACATCTTTGTGACTAATGTGCAGTACAATGAACTTCAGCTTCTTCCCAATTCATTCTTGAATCACTTTCATCATGTATTCAGGGTTTTCGCAAGGTCAACACTGATAGATGGGAGTTTGCAAATGAAGCTTTCAGACGAGGTGAGAAGCATCTGTTAAGAAACATACACAGGCGCAAGTTGCCACATTCGCAGCAGATTGGAACCTACACTGGGTCCTCCACTGAATCTGGAAGGGCTGGACTAGAAAGTGAAGTTGATGAATTGATGAAAGATATGAGTGTGATGATGAATGGCGTAGTAGAATTGCAACAACAGCAGTGTGGAACAGTTCATTTCATGGAAACTGTTAATCAAAGCCTTCAGGAAACAGAGCAAAAGCAGAAACAAATGATTTCTTTTCTGGGGAAGTTGTTTAAGAATCCTACATTCTTAGGTCGACTTAAGGAGAAAAAGCAACAGGGAGAAATTGCTTCATCTAGAGAGAAAAGGAAATTTCTTAGGCATCAACAAAGTGAGCCAGATCAATCTGAGTCATCTATCTTGGAGTACAAATCTGACTGGAGAAACCTAACATTATCTTCTGCAGCCCCAGCTACAAGTCCAGTTCCTGTTGAACGACCTGATTACACTTTACACGGTATGGTAGAAATGGGTCTAGGAATAGAAGATGTGCCATTTCAAACAGAGAATGCTGTGTCAGATGATTTCGCCATGTCAGATGAATTAATGCTATCACAACCATTAGGTAAAATCACAGAACATGCTGTTGAGAGGGTGTGTAGTTCTAGAAGGGATGATAATTACAAGGGAAAGAGTCTGATGACCCCAAAACAGGATACTACTCCTGAATATTTTGTCTCTTTCCCTGAGGATTTAACACTGCGAAAGGATTTTTTGGAATACTCATCGCCTGGGATGGAAGGTATGGTTAAACAAGACAATGAATGGACTACTGGATTCGAGAGTCATGCTGGTTTGCCTAGTTCTAGCAGTGAGTTATGGGATAATATTATCAATTATAGTTCGCCAGAGTTGGGGCCAACAGGCAGCTTCTCAGATATGTGGGATCTAGGTTCTGTACAACCAGCAGGTGGTTCGAGCTTTGATAGGCAGCCAGCTGAGGGAAAACCTGTCGATGAGACGGGGAGTCACTCTACCCAGCTGAAAGATTGATAGATTACAAAACTTAGATCCATAGGGCTTCATCTGCATTAGCTCTTGTTGCCCTTGTGGAATTTAGCTATTTTTTGGCCGATAGGGTCTATTGACTGAATTTTATTATGAATATCAACTAATTGATTACTAGATTTTATTTGTTATGCCTAACATATTTGTCATTTATAATGTCCAATTACCTTCATTTATTTGCTAATTCTTTTATCTCCATATTCTTTCCTCGAGTTTAATTACACCATTCTATGCTAAATAACAATTCGTCTTTATTATACATGTTGGTTGTAGGTACTAATTGGTACCTAAGTTGTGAACCTTGCAGGTGTAACTAGTGAGAGGATTCACAGCTGGTGGGCTAGTCAGAGGAGGCATTCTAATTATCCTTCTCCTGTAAATTTTATGGTTGGATACAAGAGGATGTTTACGCCATCTCTAAGATGCAAGAGTAGTAGTCGCAGCAAGCTCTGCGTCCCTGGAAAATAGGATGGACTACCTTCTTTGAGAGAAAGCAGAAGGAGAAGCAATACCTGCTTCTTTGTTTTTTGTGCAAAACAATAGGTAGGTTCTATATATAATGTTGTAGATGGTTTTTAGGTAGTAGTAGTTTTTGTCTGCGAGAAAGGAGCCAATCCATCTTTAACTATTAACTGATAGAATGAAGCTGGCGCGTTAGGCTGCAGAAACTTTTATCTGGGTCTGTGGGATAAAATTTCATCTTTTTAGTCTGATAGTGAACATGCATATGATATTCCTCAACTAATGTCTGCTGCAAGTGCAACCCCTGATGCTCCATTATCATTTTGAAAGGAATCTTGAGCATAATTTAAATGTTGGAGCCTTTTGCTATATATGATTCCACTTTATTTCTTAACGTATGAATTTGGTTTGTGCTTACTATAGGAATCTGTTAACAACAATGTGGATGTTATGTTTTTATGCTTACTCCAATCATTTTTAACCACAGCCGCACTCCCTTCTTAGGAACTACTTTAATTAGGCTCACCCATTCACTGTTAAACATAAGATAGGGAATTTATTCCGGTATTCAATAGGTTGACCACCTCTTTCTTAACAACTTATTTCATGTTAGGATCAGTCTTTTTTGGTACTTTATAGGGATGTAATCTAAGGACTTCCAACTATTTTTCAATGTCAAGTTTACTTAGACCTGCGTTTACAGTAACAACTCACAAGATAAGTAGAATTGGATCCAAGAAATTTATATATGAGTGGATGGAAAATGTTTGAAGTTCTACCTGTAGAGCTTTCTCCACTCTTGTTGATTTGGGAGCTTTCATTTACCAAATACTTTTTAAATAGATCATTTGAATTATGCTTAGTGAGCTTCTACATCACCTACTGATCATTCAGGTCAATCGTACAATAAGAATCTCTAAAAGAAGAATATTTAATAGCAGTAGGCAAATTAAACTCTACTCCCCCATCACCAACACTCAAATAAAGCTTTCTATTTTTCACATCAATAACAACTCTGACTATAGCTAGGAAAGGCCATTCAAGAATGATAGAGAGTTTTGAATTATATAGCATACACTCCTCGATAAAAGATATTGTTTTATAATCTTTAAGCTTCCTTTTTATTAGACAATGTCTCCCTCAAAGACTTTGCATAAGAGGGCATTTGTTTCCAAGTGTATGTGAAGGTAACATCAATGTTTATCAAGTTTAGACTTTAAAGAATCTTTTGGGAAAAGGTATAGGCGACTTATGTGGTATGGGAGGAACATATTTGGGCTCTTTATCTTCCCCTCTCTTCTCTCTTTTGGTCTCACTCTCTTTACTGGGCAACACACCATCTTTGTTGTAATCATTTTCAATCTCTCTCACCTTAGAATCCTCTATCTTCTTATAACTCCTCAATGTCATAACCTTATAATGCTCTTGAGGGGTCTCTCGTTGGCTAGGAAGTTGACTAGGTGATATAATATAAGAGCTAGTTTGATAGGCAAGTTGAACTTATAACTTCTTGTTATAGGTTATTAAAGCGTCAACCTTACAAGTGAGCTACCTAATAGCCTAAATAAACCCCTAATTTCACTTTGCTTGGTTTGTTAGAATATTCTTAAGTAAAGACTCTAAATTGACTTCGGAGGAGGGCAGGTGTTAAAAAGCCTTAATTGAAAAATGGGGGTTGCCTTACATTATTTTGGAAAACATGGTTAAATTTGTCTCTATAAGAGAAATTTGAATGATTTCTCCATTCAGGATTATAGGAATTTGAAAAAAGATCATTCTTCTAGTTGAAATTATTGACATAATTAGCCTATTCAATAGATGAATTTTAGAAGGAAAAAAAAAGAGTTCCTCAATTGTCAATCAGTAGCTAAATGTACTAAAGATCCAAAAATGTCATATGAAACATTAGATGTTCCCATATCATTCACACTTATATGATCAACTTTCTGGGTCTAAGCATCAACTTTAGTAGCAAGAAGACTTAAAACATCAATATCATACTTACATTGAGTCTTTTTTGGGACTTCTGTTTCACCTAGCCATTGTTAATGATTTTGAATCATGTTCTTAATCAAGTTGTTCACTTTGTCGACTAGTATTATTCATGATAGCACCACCAGTAGCAACATCACTAAAATCTTGGTATTGAAGGTCATTCAACTGAAAAATGATCTCTTAAGCCTTTGATGGGGGCATGACTTAATAGGTCTTGGTACCTCTCCAAGGATGGAGCTATGCGGGGGCCCATGGTGTACTGGCCCCCAACATTTAAAAAATTAAATAGTACCAATGAGCTCCAAATAACTCCGTCCATATTTATTATACCAATATATATGGACGGAGTTATTACCAATATATATGGACGGAGTTATTTGGAGCTCATTGGTACATTGGAATATATATGGACGGAGTTATTTGGAGCTCATTGGTATATTGGGCTCCCTAATATTTTAAAAAATTAAATATTTGAGTCCTTCTATTTTAAATTTCTGGCTTCGTCACTGTACCTCTCCCAAGCTTTCATAAAGTGATTCACCTTCCCTTTGATTAAAAATTGTGGTTTGATTTCTAGTCCAAGTAGTCTAAAAAAAGTTTGGGATATTTGATCCCAAGTGGTAATAGATGCTACTAACAAAGTTTACAACCAACTTGCCTTACCTCTTTAATAAAAAGGGAATAACCTTAACTTGATGGCATCCAGTCAAAAATCATTAAACTTTAGGGTATAACGGTAAATATTGAAATATGTAAATTGATATCTTTCGATTACCAAACTTTTTTTTTTTTTTGGTTACAAAGGAAAGCTAACTAATTGCAGAAACAATGGCTAACTCAATCATCTAGAAATCCTTTGCTGCGGAACTCCAGTTCGATCATCTTCAAGAATGTGCTGCAAACCATCTGGACAGGTGGTAAATGTGCAGACGCCTCCAATGCTTTCAGTCGCCATCTTGGCGAGACCATCGGCAAGTCTATTCGTCTCCCTAACCGAGTGAACAAAAGAGACACTCCATTGGCGAGAAATTAACTGCACTATAAGCCGAAGAGGGCCAACAGAAGAAGCTGCAAGATTGCCTCTCTGAATCAGTTTCACCACTTCCAAGTTATCGCATTCAACAATCAAGTTACGAATGTTCAAACTCCAAGCTAGACGTAAGCCATCTAAGATTGCCCAGATCTCAGCAGACTTAATAGAACTAATGCCAAGAAATCTATTAAACCCCATGGTCAAAGTGCCAGTGGCTCCACGTATGACTCCCCCAGCATTGCCATATCCCGTCGAACTCATCCACGATCCGTCCGCATTCAGCTTGAATTGGTTCTGACTCGGTTTTTCCAGTGCACCGTGGCGATACGAGCAGCTCGAGCGGATCCACGCCTGCCATGGGACCTGCATGTTACATTACGAGCCCATGAGACACTTGACTGAGCTATATCCCAATCCTCATGATCGTCACCATTAAAGGTCCAGTCATTTCTTTGTTTCCACGCAAACCAAGCAACAATGGCAAAAAGGGTATTCCAACCAAAATGTTCATTCAGAAACCGCTTATTGCACATAATATTGATAGCAACCCAATCTGATAAAGAACAGTTAAAGAACACTCCCTGATCTGCAGTAGGTACAAGCTTTTCCCAAGTGGGTCTGATCATTTTGCAGTCCCTCAAAGCATGGAGTACAGATTCTTGAGAGCATACACAAAGCGAGCATGACATGTCATCAGTGAAAAAGCGGCGGGTGCGCTCCATGTTGGTGAACAACCGGTCTCGACCAACAAGCCACATGAAATTCCTTACGCTGTGTGGGCCATCAAGGTGCCATATGTGGTTCCAAATTGGGGCCTCAGGTTCCCATCGAGCCTCCACAATGGCCTTGTAGGCCGATGCTGCAGAAGCTTGACCGTCGGCAGACCGAGTCCAGGCAAGCATATCAGCCCCTGCACATGGGTTAGGGGCACAAATATTAGCAATGTGTAACAAGGCAAAAGGGGAAACACAGGCTTCCAACAAAGGCCAATTCCAGTCAGCATCATTCGTGGTGACATC
>JANZLH020000092.1:979365-998476 GCA_026770325.2 Erythroxylum fimbriatum | reverse complement strand
TTTTGATAATTGAGAATAGAGACAAGTAGGGTTTTCTGTCTCGTACCTGCGTCGTGAGGAGATAATCAACTTATATAATAAATACCTATTAGGTTTAGGTCATTGTATATGAGTGAGAGATTGCCACTTGCAAAGGGGCCGTGGATACGTGGACTTGAGCTTAGGCCTAGAATAGCCGACCCAACCACATTTTATCATGTTTGTGACACCATAGAAATCCATTATTTTTTTAGGATCTTATTGCATGTTCTGTGAAGCTTATGGTTCCGTTGTAAGTTTACGAGGAAGACAAATTGTTTCTGAACTTTTTGATTGTTTTCGCATACAACGCCGATTAATAATGTTAGTAGGTGCTTGCTTTTGACTTCTAATCTATTGAATTGAATATAATAAAATTGTAAAAAACCTAGAAGATTTTCCAATTTTGAAATTCATGTCAAAAATAGGCTTTTGATAAGGCTAAAAATTCAGATTTGCAGTAATTGTAAGTTGAGAAGTAATTACGAGATGGGAATTTTGATCTTATTTATAGATGTTTGGACCGCATAGATCTCGTACGTTTCTTTTCTATCATAAAAATGGTAATACCGAAAAATCAACGCAAATAGTCTAAGCAAAGTAATAAAATTAAGAAAACCAAAATTAAAAGTTATTTTCGATGAAAATACAATCTTATGAATTTTTTTATAACCGTAATCACTTACAAAAATTATACTTTTAGTATTATGTAGTGTTAGTTTTTATATATAAATAAAACTTGTGTTGCTTTGTATATGGTTCAGTCTGATTTTGATGAGGCTGGGCGTTGCTGCTTGAGTCTATGATTCTGACTGACTTTAGCAAGATAATACCTGCAAAACAGCATAAGGCACGCCAGGAGTTAATTGCCGGCAGGCCCCTCCGACGCTCAAGTTAGTCTTTTGGTAGAGGTTTTGGTAGCTAAGAACAGAGAAGATCATGGTTATAATGTCGTACCTGTTTCATGGTGGAATAATACCTCATATAAGAAATTTCTGCTAGGTTTAGGTCACCATTAATAAATGGGCTGACCGGCCCACATGCCATTCCGGATCTGGACCTGGGCCTAACAAGACCGACCCAACCAATATACATAGTTCTTGAAATCGTCACAATGGTTTTTTGTTTTTTGTTTTATTTATCAGAGGTGTTTTAGGAAGATCCCAATTATAAAAAGACATTTTAAAGTCATCTACACCCAAACTAATCTCCGCTTGAACTGGGTAAGTCCCTTGCGTGAAGTAAAATTCTGACTTCAAATTTTTAACGGCTGCATACATAAGGACAGTTCGAACTTGCGATCTCAATTAAATCAGGAGAACCCCTAACCAACTTATAAAAATTTAAATGATGCTCCATACAGAAATCCCATATATACATTTGAAATTTTTACTAACTTTAATATTAAATTAATACCGATTATGTCAACATCTTTCACTTGCAAACAAGCACGCGCAGCTAGATTTATCAAAAAGTAATACATAATGGCACTACTTGTTTCATTTTTTCGTGTTCCTTCCTTTGTATTAATTAAATATATACCAATATGCAAGTCTCCCGCAGCCCCCGAATGTTGTCCCTGGTCCAAATGAGACGGTTCATGCCTTCATGAGTTCATGGTGCTGACTCTTTCCCTTCCAGAACACATGATTAGTTTATTGTTTTGATTGTCTTATTGACTCCCCAGTTTCTCCATAAATTACCAAAATATTCCTTTCTTACTATACCTCAGATGAGCACGCAGATTGAGAAACGGAGATTACAATTCATGAGAGTGATCCTGACAATATAGACGAATCTCGTCTCGTGTGCCTAATGACGCATTTAAAGAGTCACCGTTAAAGAAGCGTTTCTTTTTTAACTTCAAAGGCCAAATTACTTTACACGGTAGAAGAAAAGCAGGTGGCACCAAAGACACCCAAATTGCACGTGTAACCAAGCCAAAACCACAAACAAACCTAACCCGCCGGTGTTGGTGTTGTCTTTTGGCCCTTGGTTAATTTTCAATTACCCACGACCTAACAACTTGGTCTTCCCGATTAGGTTGGCTGCTTTTCGCTTTCGTTTCCTTGATCAAAACTACCTTTTCACCCACCTTTCTCAGTTCACGGTAGCTGTTTTGAGAAAGCAAATCGTTTCCCAATATTACCCTCGAGTGTATTTCAATTTATTAAATTAATAAATCACTTCTTAAGGAAGAATATTCAGTAAAAATGTCTAATAACAATATTTCAATTACACCAAAAAAAAATAACAATTTTTCAATAAGGTACAAAATTTGAAAATACGCAATCTTACGCTTAACTGAAAAAGATTATTTTTAATTAACTCGCAGAAAATAAGAGAAAAAAGTTTTTGAGAAATATTTAAAAATTTAAAAAATCTATAAAAGATAGAAGTACATTTTATATAAAATCTTTTATTTGTATTTTAATATCTCAAACACGTCTGTAATAATTACTCCAAAGCCAATCAAAGGTTTTAGAAGACAATTTTTATTTATTAAACATAAGAACAAAGACGTGGTGAGTTTTCAATGAGTACAAGGGCAGAAGAGTAAGACAAAAATGAAAATAGAGGGCGTAAGAGTAAATGAAGAGGAAATTCGCCAAAGAGGGACGTGATCTCCAACTGCTTTACGCCGTTACGTGGAGAGAAAGCCAAAACCGTGAAAAGTAAGCGACAATACCGATGATCCCGTCCGTTACTTGTATTTATTTATATTTGTCTCCAACCCAAATACCCCCATTCAAAGTCACCCGCTCATCACTGTTTGTCTTAATAGTTAAAACACTCTCTCTCTCTTCCTCTCTCGATTTCTCTATTCGACAATGTCTTGCTTCAAGAGCAAATACGCCGGTAAAAGCCATTCTTCATCCTTCACTTATCGTTTTTGTAACTGCTAGTTTGGTGTTCTTAGATTCCTGATCTGGAGATTTTGTGATTTTGACTGTTGGTTTTTGTTTCTTGTTTTTTTTTTTTTTGTACGTTAAAGGACTGCTTTTAAGTCTTGTTTTTTATTAGATCGGTGCAATTTTTTCGATTCTTTCCTGTCTGGATCTGCTGTTTATATCAAATCATTTTATTCTGCGTTGTGATCTGGTCGTTTGTGATCAATCGTTTTTCTCTCATTTTCTATGCGATCGGATTTGTCGTCTTGCAAGCGCTTGTTCTGATATATTTTTTCACTTTCACGTTTAATATGGACTGTGGACTATCAGATCCGTTTGTTTTAATTTGAGGTCAATGATTTAGTGCTTTCTTTTTGGCGATGCTCTAGACTAAAATTTTTAGAATACAGATCAGAGTTCCGTTGATTTTTAGTTAGTTCGTTAGTCCAATTTATCTGTAACTGTCTTGCTTGGTTGTGGAAGATCCGCAATTAACTACGGTATTAAAGCTATTGGATGATGAGTGCTATGCTTTAAATTTTTATGGTTTTTATAGAATGTTAGTTTTATTGTTCTAAGTCTGTTTTACTCTCTTGAAGGGCATTTCATTATTTAGTTTTCCAAGTTTAGTTTCTCTTGTATAAATGCAAATGATATCTTTCCAAATGCCATCTGTAATTCACTGTTTGAATATGTTAATCTCTTGTGTGCTAATTTCACTTTATCTTCTTTTTTCGAAATATTCGATTGCTTGACAAAATCAAAGAAGTTTGTTTGTTTAGTCTGTTTTTGTGTTAAAGGCTTCATTTAGTTTGGGGGATTAGTTAAGGTTTAACTTTTTAATGTTAATTTGGATTTCTTTGAGCTTCTAATTATGTGAGCTGTTGCCTGTTGAACCTCCAAGCAGAATTTGAATGGTTCTCTTGATTGGAATGTTTTCTTTCTTACTGTAAATGACATAAAACTGAAGTTTTCAACTCTTTGCAGATGAGCTCATTAAGAATGCTGCCTACATTGGCACCCTCGGAAAGGGTATCCTTGCTGCTGATGAGTCTACTGGAACAATTGGGAAGCGTCTAGCCAGCATCAATGTTGAGAATGTTGAGTCAAACAGGCGTGCTCTTCGTGAGCTCCTTTTCACTGCCCCTGGGTGTCTACAATACCTTAGTGGAGTAATTCTCTTTGAGGAAACCCTTTATCAGAAGACTGCAGCAGGTATTACTACCCTGATCGATTGGGACTGTGTCCAAAATTCTGCTTAAATTACAAGAAATTCCCAAAATATCTTTTCACAGGTTGATATTTCTAATGTTCTCTTGCAGGCAAACCTTTTGTTGATGTCTTGAAGGAGGGTGGTGTTCTTCCTGGTATTAAGGTTGACAAGGGCACTGTTGAACTTCCGGGGACAAATGGGGAGACCACCACCCAAGGTCTAGATGGCCTTGCAGAGCGTTGCCAAAAGTACTATCAAGCTGGTGCTCGTTTTGCTAAGTGGCGTGCTGTACTCAAGATTGGCCCAAATGAGCCATCTCAACTGGCTATCAAGGAGAATGCTAATGGTTTGGCCAGATATGCTGTTATCTGCCAGGAGAATGGCTTGGTCCCCATTGTCGAGCCAGAGATTTTGGTTGATGGACCTCATGACATTAACAAATGTGCTGATGTGACTGAGCGTGTCCTTGCTGCATGCTACAAAGCACTCAACAATCACCATGTTCTCCTTGAGGGTACTCTTTTGAAGCCCAACATGGTGACTCCTGGATCAGATTCTCCCAAGGTTGCACCTGAGGTTATTGCTGAGTACACCGTACGTGCTCTCCAACGCACCATGCCTCCGGCAGTTCCTGCTGTCGTATTCTTGTCTGGTGGTCAGAGCGAGGAAGAGGCTACTGTCAACCTTAATGCCATGAATAAGCTAAAGACCAAGAAGCCATGGTCTCTTTCTTTCTCCTTTGGACGTGCTCTTCAGCAGAGCACTCTCAAGGCATGGGCTGGAAAGGAACAGAATATTCCTAAGGCTCAAGCTGCATTGCTTACCAGGTGCAAGGCTAACTCCGAGGCCACTTTTGGTACATACAAGGGTGACGCAACACTTGCTGAAGGTGCCTCTGAGAGCCTTCACGTCAAAGACTACAAATACTAAGGAGGCTGGATTTTTTGCATGTTGAGTTCTCTAAGGTTGTCCTTTCCCAGGCATAGTTCTAGGGCTTTTATTTTTGTTATTGACAATGGATTCGGTATGTTAGTAGAATAAGAGGGTTGAGGAACATGAGCATCATGTTGAGTTTCAATGGCTTTGCTTATGTCGCGGTGGATAGATTAAATTTGATGTCCACTTGGGTATTTAACTTTTTCAGCCAGTAGTTCAACTTCGCTGAATCTCCTTTCGTTGGAGTTGTTAGTGTTAGTGTCTTTATTGGTAACTGATTCAAAAATCAGAAATTCGTAGCAATTGTATCAAGAAACCTTCACAGTAAATAAAGGGGAACTTTGCCTCTTGTTTCTTACAATCTGTTATGTACATCGATTACTGAGCCAGTTGAAAAATGCTAGACCTTGAAAGAATTTTCTCAATGGTTCGATACTAAATAAGCTTTTTGGGTGTCATCCAAGTTTGAGTTGGAAGACAGTCTTCTCCCCGGAGAGTTCCCGTAGCTGATACTGTTGCTATGAAACTTGACCAGATTACTCTTTCCAATAATCAGCTATCTGGGTCATTGCCTCCTAACATCGGCAACTTCTCCGGAGTTCGAACACTCTTGCCTCATGGAAATAAGCTCTCTAGCAAAATACCACCCAAGATTGGAAGATTACAACAGCTTTCAAAGAATTCCTTAAAGCTTATCCTGTCATAAGCATCCCTAAAATATCGAGCCTCATCATCAATGGCACAACAAAATCAAACACAAATTGGGAGCAAACCTGATCGAACTCTTTGATTTAGGACAACTCGATTTGTTGGTTCCCAACAGACATGAAGAACTCCAAAGTTTAGCTGCAGTTTTGCTACGTATACTCTGATTGGTAACCAAACCAATGGTCACCTAGTTGAGTATTTTTTAACATATAGAGATGGATCCATGAGACTGATCCACAAAGTTTGCACTTTGACATAGGAACACAGAAGTGCTCAAGGTTCGGTACTCACGGCTATAGAGGTAGGTAGAGACTCAATGACAAGCTCTTGAAAGATCAAAAAGGATGGAATTGTACTTTAGAATGCTGCGTTTGGACTAGGAGCAATCTATAGAAATAGAATTGATATTTTGTCCTGGATCTAATCGAGAGTTCGGACTAAGAGCAGGCTACAAAAATAGAGTTATTATTTTAATTCAAATATCAATTAATATGATTTGATTTAAAATCCGCACACAAAATTATAATTAATTTGACTTTTAGATTAAATTAAACTTTAAATTTAAAAAATTTAAGAAAAAGTTTGGTCTAATTTTGTTTGCCTAGACCCAATTTAAATTTAAATTAAAAATATCTAATTAATTTAATTCAAAATTCAAAAAATATCTAAATTTAAAATAATATTTTATACTAAATCAGACTTAAATATGAATTTATTTAAATATTATAAAATAAATCTATTTTATTGCCAACTCTAGAAAAGTAAAGAAATCAACAGAGATAATCAAATGGAATATCGTAAATTCTAATTCAAAAGTATGTTATAAGACTAACGCATGTGTTTATTTTGTTTTATAATTTATTATAATTCACATATATACTAATTTGAAATTAAATTTTATTATGAACCACTCTACTTTATTAACAACTAACATTATAATATATAAAGAATTATATTATAATATATTAAATATTATATATTTAATTAATATAATTTATGATTTTGTAAGTAAAATTTAAGATTTAAAATGTAATTTATTTTAAATTAATCTTTGGGACTAGGAAAGGTAAGGGGTGTACTTAAGGATAGTAAATTAGCCCGAATTTGATTCGGTCTAATTTAAAATCAACGAATTTAATATGATTTTTTGAATTTGAATTTTGAAACAATTAGACTCGAACTTCACAATCTCGTTCAACTTTAAAACTTGAGATATATATTAATAAATGGGTTCATTATTCAACTTCATATTCTTGTTTTGTCCCCCATGTTTCTTTATTAACTTCTAATGTCTTTTTCTTTTGCTTCCAATTTTGTAGCTTTTAAACAATTTAATTAAAATCTTTTCTTCTCCCGCTAGTTTTCGTTAGTCATTTTTATTTCTTCTTTTCTGGCTTCCATTTTTGAAGCTTTTATCTCTTCTACTTTTGCTTCTTGAGAGTAGAGACTTATCAAAATTTCTTTGCTTCTCTCACTTACAAAGCTTAATCAGTTCCTTTCATCTCCGATTAAAGTATAGTTTTATGTTCTTTTTCAAAGAATTTAAATCAATTTCTTTAATTGCAAAGAAAGTTTGAGACAATAGAAGACTTTGAAGAAGATGAGAAGCATCAACTTATAGTTTAACAATTAAATGAGATTAAGGGATTCACGTTTCGGGCAAGATTCGAAATATCTAAAATCTAATCGAGGTAGAATTTGGGAAATATGAATTGGACCTAGTCAAAATTCAATTCATGATTTAGCCATTTTTAAAGAGCTTTAGGCTAATTCGGACAACCTCATCTCATTTTGGCTTATTTGAATAAAAATAAGGAAATAAGATTAAAACGGAGAACACTCATACTCTCTTTTATGAATTCACTTTACTTTGATTTCTTGGCTTCTTCTCTTGGTTTCAAATGTACTAGTACATGAGGTCTTTATATATAGATGTACAAGAAACCTCATAATGCTTTGAGATATAATAAACTTATTGAAATTATAACTCCTAGAAATTATAAGTTCTTGAATGTAGAGATACATGCATAAAGAAAAATACATGAACCAAATCTAATTAATTGCTCCATTTTCCGAAATCCCCCTTAAACTTGATTCTTCTTAGTGACTCCAATCCACATGCGTAGTTATACAAAACTTCCAAACTTCAATACTTTGGTGAAAATATCAATCACTTAACAATCACTTTTCACATAAGAAAGATCAACCTCTTTGTTCTTAATGTACTCTCTTATGAAATGAAACTTTGTATTTATATGCTTGCTTCGATCATGGAACATAGAATTCTTTCCCATTACTACGGCATATTTTTTATCCATGAAAGTAGTAGGTTCATCTTGAGCCACATGTAGCATCTTCAATAATCTTCTGAGCTATATTGCACGAATAACGCAATAAGTAGTTGCAACAAATTCAGCTTCACATGTAGAAAGAGTCACAATGGATTGCTTCTTCGAACTCTAAGTAAACGTAGAATCAACTATGAAAAATATGAATTCACTTGTGCTCTTTCTATCATCAATATCATCTCCCCAATCTATTACCAACAAGTTTGAAATTGGGTAAGGGAGAATAGTGCAAGTCATAGTCAATAATTGACATATTTCATAATACCTTTAGCCATTGTTATATGAGTGATAGTTGGAGCTCACGAAACGACTTACAACTTTTACTCCAAAAAGAATGTCGTATCTCGTGCAAGTCAAGTACTTCAAGCTTTCAACAAGGCTTTTATAAAGAGTTGGATCCACTTATTCACTTTATCATCCAACTTTGATTTTCTTTTGCATAATCAATTAGGTTATTAACAGACTTGCAATTCTTCATTTTGAATTTCTCAAGAACTTTTCTTCCTTAGTCTCTTGAGAAATACAAATTCCATCTTCATTGTCCTTTACTTTAATAATAAGATAACATGACATAAGTCCCATATTAGTTATTTCAAATTCTTTAGATGTTGTCTTCTTGAAATTTGTCTTCTTGAATTTGTCAAACATCTTTGTTTTGTTGCTTGTGAAGATTAAGTCATTAACATATAGGCATACAAGAAGAATGCTTCTATTTTCACCTTCTTTGGCATAAAGAGTATGTTCTTGTAAACATTTGATGAATCTATGACTTTGAAAACATTTGTCAATACAGATGTACCAAGCTTTCAAAGCTTATTTCAAGCCATACAATGTCTTCTTCAACTTTAGCACTTTATCTTTATATCCCTTCATGACATACCCCAATGGTTATTAGATGTACACCTCAGCTCCTCCACAAGGTAACCATTCAAGAAGGCGAACGTGACATCCATTTGATAGATCTTCTACTTCTTTTGTGTATCCATAAAGATGATTAAACAAATTGTCTCAAATCGAGCCACAGGAGCAATCACTTAATTATAATCGACTCAGTGTTACTGAGTGTAGTCTTTAGTGACAAGCCTTGCCTTGTACCTCTACTTTTCCTTGAGCATTTCTCTTGACTTTATATATCCACTTCACACCAATCGCCATTTTCCCCTTTGGAAGAGTAAAAGCTCTTATATATCATTCATTTGAATTGATTAGATTTCTTCATCTATTACAAGTCTTTGTTTCTTCTTATATTGCTTCTCCAAATTATAGTGGCTTAGAATCGACAAAGAGATAAAATAGAGTTGTATTTTCTATAGTCTCTGTGGACTCATAAAGATCTCTTAAAATTCTCAATTTTCTAGAATCCTTATGCGATCTAGAAGAAGATTCATCTCTTAGTGAGTAGGGTGTAACACCAATATCTTCATGCTTTTCATGGTTTTATCCTCAAACATGGGAAATGAAATACTTTCTTTATTTTGAGAGGCATCCCACTTCCATGAGTTTTCATCATAAAAATCAACTTCTCTCTTAATTACAATCTTTCAATTAGTATGATTAAACAACTTATAGCCTTTAGAATTTGAGCTATATCTAATGTAGACGTAGTGTTCACTTTTCATTTGACTTTGTCCTCATCTCTTTTGAAACTTGCACATATGAGACTTGAAAATGAGAAACCATAGGCTTATTACCAATTCAAGCTTTTTGAGGTGTCATCCTATGAATACTTCTGGTAAGGATAGGTTGGAAAAGTACATAGTGTAACTGATAGCTTCGACCAAGCTTTTTAGGAACACTTTTGCTTTTGAGCATGCTTTTTGTTATGTGAAGAATGAATCTATTTTTACGTTCCACAACCCCATTTTTGCGGAGAGTATGTAGTCGTGAGAAAATGACGAATATTATTATTTTCAAAAAATTTGTTAAACTTCACAAAATCTCCTCCTCTATCTATTCTCAAAGCTTTGATAGCTATCCACTCCGATTTTCAACTTGGGCTTTGAATCTTTGGAAGGCTTCAAAATCTTCATCCTTACGCTTCAAACAATAAATTCAAGTTTTACGGGAAAAATCATCAATGAATAGTAAGAAATAGTTACCTTTACTATAAGAGGATGACTTGATTGGGCCACAAATATTAACATGAACTAGTTGAAATGGCTTAATGGTTCTTGAAGCGAACTCCTTTGGAAATAACTTTCTCACTTGATTCCCCAAGAAACAACCTTCACATGATTGATTGAGTTAAATGATGAGAGGTAATCCATCCATCATGTGCTATTTTGACAATAAATTTAATCGTCTAAAATTAAGACTACTAAATCTTACGTGCCAAAGCTAAGAGAAATCTTTGACACATATCTCTAAGCACCTTGGATGATCAACTTTGATATTGAGCAAGAACATTCTATTCTTTAACATAAGAACCTTTGCTATCAAATTATGTGCTTTTTCTTTTAAAGTGTAACAAGCATCTTTTAAGTAGATATCATACCCTTCCTCTAGTCCCAAACTTAAGATATTTGTTTTCAGAGAAGGATATAATAGACATGTGAAATAATTCTATGAATAACATTTTTTGTAAGGACAAGAACACCACCTTTACCTTTAATAGGAAGATTTTTTTCCATTTTGCTTCTCATCATGAATAGCTCCTTGTTTCCACTCATATGGTTGCTTGCACCTATATCAAGGTACCACCTGAATTGATTTTTGTCACCTTTGTTGGCTAATAACAAGAGTTCTTCTGCTTCCTTTTCTTCCACAAGATCAGTCTCTCCTTAGTTGCCAATAGAGCTCCAATATTAATAGGAATAATAACCATATTTATGACAATTATGGCATTGGATATTAGATTTGTCATACCTTCTTCCACCTCCTTTCTTATAGTCATAGCTTTCACGACCTCTTAAGCTTTGTGGTTGTGGGCTTGATTCTTCATTATTGAATTGATATTTGTTTCTTCCTCTTCCTCTTCCTCTTTCACAATCACGATTACCACCACCATGATATTTGTCTTTTCATGGCCTTGACATCGACTTCTTCCTCTTCCTTATGAGCTAGAGGGGCGTTGCTCTTTGTCTTTAAAAGAAACCTCAGCTTGAAGTGCTTGAACTAGAGACACCTTTTTCTTCGATCTTTCTTCATAAGTTTGTAAAGATCCTTGTAATTCATCAATGGTTATGGCTTCCAAGTTTTGGGATTGCTCAATAGCCGCAACAACAAGATCAAATTTTAAATCAAGAGTAAGAATAATTTTCACCACCACTTGAGTATCTTCTAATTTTTCACCATATCTCCTCATTTGATTGGTAGTTGTCAAAACTCTTATAAAATAATCATGAATAAATTCGAAATCCTTCATTTACAAGAATTCAAACTCACCTCTTAAATTTTGAAGATGCATCTTTTTTACCTTGCCAACTCTTTTGTGAACATTTTGAAGAATCTCGCAAGCTTGCTTTGCCTTTGTTGAACTTAATACTTTCTCAAACATTTCATCATCTAATGTTGCATGAATAATGCTAAGAGAATGTTGACTCATTTTATAATTCCTTTGCAACGTGTTCATTTGGGCTTGATTCAATACTTCTTCATTTGCCAGTTCTTCATATCCTTACTTTACTATCTCCCATGCATCTTAAGAGTCAAGAATTGCCTTCATACGAACACGCCGATTATCGTAATTCTCGTTTGTGAGTTTGGGAATTGAAACAACGGAATTAGAATTTTTCAAACCACCTTATTCTGGTACCAATTTGAAGGGAAATAAGGGGATAAATAGAGAAGGAAAAACACTCAAACTCTCTTTTGTGAATTCATTTTAATTTGATTTCTTGGCTTCTTCTCTTGGTTTCAAATGTACTAGAAGTATTTATAGGTGTACAAGACAACTAGTAATACATGAGATATAATGAACTTGTTGAAATTATAACTCTTAGAAATTATAAGTTTTTGAATATAGAAATACATGCATAAAGAAAAAACGTAAACCTAGTAAATGAATCAAATTTAATAAATCACTTCACTAACATAATTGATCCAATTTTAACATTATTGCCATATCTGGGTGAACTCGGGTGTGTGTTTTTGAAGTGTACAAAATGTGGATATTGGGCCACTTGACAAAAATGAAAATAAAAAGAAAGAGAAGATTAAGGCATCTTTTCGTTAAAACATGGTCCAGGCTTAGATGTCCAAAGAAGGATCTCTTCTGTCATATCACGCTTACAAGAACCTTGTAGCGTGATCCACCTAGTAGGGCGATTGTTCACAAAAGTAGGGCCAGGCTGAGAGTAGGAATTTCAGGGTGTTGCAATTATGTCTCTATTCCAAGCTGCCTAACTATTCTTACGGTTCAGAACAACTACTTAAGCCCATGTCATGAGTATGATATCGTGGCTTTCGTTTCTTGGAGATTGAACCAGTGATGCTTGGATGAGAGGTTCTTAACAAACAATTTGTTAAAGCTAACTAAACAAAGCTCGGACGATATCCTGTTTAAGGACTAAAAGCACAAAAACAACTTAACGCAAATGGAAACAAATCTCACCCTCTTGCAGAGATGTTCATTCCATATCATAAGCCGGAAAACATAGTATAGTAGAAAACTCCCTGTCACTAATTACAGGCAAACTTGGGAGATGCAGAATTAGCAGTTTTTATGTTAACTTCGGTAATAAGTCACATCAAATGGCAGAAACCCTAAATCTAATAAAAGCCGGGTTTTCGACGTTCTTTATATGATTACCAACTGATAACTTTCCATTGATTTTTAATTAAAAAAACTTCTAAACCCACTGCTGCAAGCAAAAGAGGAAAAAAAGGACAATCAACATTGAAAAGAAGGGGAGAAAAGCCTGAAACAAAGCAAGCATACTATTATTGGCAGTACATTTGCCGGTTTTGGTCACCGCAGTGCAATGCCTTGGCTTCTCCTGACGGGAAGCTTCTTTACTCTTTCCTAAGTACGAGTAAGTCCGTATCTACGAGGAAAAAACATGACATTGCATCTATCTTGTTTCCTATGCAATTGGTACTTTCATGTCTGTTATTGAAGGTAAGTTTGAGAGGGTTGGACGTCAATCTTTTCTTTAACAGTATACGAATTTATCATGAAAAGTTGATACTGTTGTACACCCATTTTCTCAAAGTTCACACGCTAAGGTTGTGTTCAGATATCCCCTTTTTCAGAGAAAAGAAATGTTAAAAGCTGATAATATATTAACTTTAACTGTTTCGAGGAAAATAATAAAATAAAAGTTTTCCCTGAAGATCGAGATAGGTAAACCATTTCATGTTAATTTCTCTAAAGATCCAGATCGGTACTTGTCCTTTTCGTTTCTTGCAACGTTTGAAATAAATGTTCACTTGCTTTATAAGGCTGGATTATACTTTATAAGATGCTGCAGAGATTAATAAGTCGGGCTTGACCTGAATAGTTAAGAACGAAAAACGAAAGACTCGACCGAAAATTTACCACTACTTACCATGAAGCTTAGTTAGTGTTGGGAGGATGACAACCGTTAATCTTCTGAACTCCGTAAAGTATACAAAGGTATTTTGTATAGATACTGGTAAGAGTCACTATTAAGGTGGTCTTGGTGACACTGACACAGCCTCAGTCGGTTGCATCATACCTAGTTAAAGTGTACCAAAGGATTTAACTCATCTTCTTCAAGCAGGTTAGTTCTTGATGCTTTTGATCGAGTATACTGAAGAAATTTCAAAGAAATACAAGTACGTCACAGTAGAATGTCGATGTAAGCCACCAGAAGAGAAGTGTATTTTGTTATCTATACACTGAGTTAGCTCCCAGAAACCCCAGATCGTTTTACAAAAGAAAGTCTAGCTAGTTTCTAGTTGAGAAAATAAATCTTCAGGTTACAACTTACAAATTGTGAAATTATTCCAGTACATCAAATTTTAATCTTCGGCTACCAGAGTCGGTGATCCAGACAAAAAAGATTACAAATTGAGAATGAAAAGTACGATGGAAATCATTCTTGAATGTTATTTCTAATACGTCAAAAATAAAGAAGAAGCAAAAGCATGCCACAGTTTAATGTCAAATAGATCAAATTGTAAGAAGGGATTGTATATTTGTGTCCTTATAACTTGTTCATTCCAGTTCGACTGTGATCTTCTATCCAATATTATGGTATCTTATTTTGACTTATAAATTTCAACCATTTATTTACGTGAGTCCCGCATTCATTTACGCGGAACCTACGCGAGACCCATATAAATAAATGACTAAAATTTATATGACAAAATAAAACACTATAATATTAAACAGAAGATTCGGACTCTTTAAACACAGCCAACAAAGTGGATTATTTGAACACCTAATTGTTGATCATCGAAGAAAGAAAATAGCAAAACATGGAACATCCATGCAATGGAAAGTTGAAGTACCAATAGAAGGCAACTGCTTCCACAAAGAAATTTTATTCAAAAAAGTAAAATTCCAGTGCTTGATTCAGAACCTGTCAATCAACAGTCGTGACGTTGCAAGTCTTGAAGGAGGAAAAACTTGTTCGTTTTGAATCAACTCTATACCAACACATCTATCATTAGGCCCCTATGTCAGCTTCTCCGCTCAGTATTGTGTACCCGCGTCAACTCCGTACGGTCGTAATTGGTTAAACCGTCTCCTCCTACATGTTACATTACCTCCAGAGGCCTAGTGAGTAGATGAATTGGTCAGTTGACTTCCTATTTTGCTTTTACAGGTTTTGATCTCCTTTATTAAGCTTCAAAGCAAAGTTGCCCCACAAGTTTTCTGATCCATCACTCATCAGGAAAGGAAAGCAGCTATCACTCACCATATTCCCAGCATTAGAATTTTCTGGAGGAGAGCTATCGTTAGGTTGAGTCCTTACAGTTTCAGGACCTTGTTCGCTAATCTCACAATATGGCACGCCTGGATTGTATACAGACTCATTACTTGGGAAGTAACAATAGTTGCTTGAATTTTCCTTGCGTTTCTTGTTAGACGGATTGGTTTTCCTAAGAGAATTGTTGACAGTATCCCATTTGTCTTTGCACATTATTGCAGTTCTCTCATAACCAAAATATGCCATTTTTCCTGCTATATCCTCCCATAAAACTTCTTCTGGACACACACTTTGCTGAAACTTATCTTCCAAACTATTTCTCAATTGAATTAACCTTGTAATCTCTGAATCAGACCAGATGTTACCGTTGTTTATTGTCTCACTTCCATTATCATTCTGGTTGTCACTATGATTCTGAACTTCAGCACCCACAAACTCCTCAGATGATGGCACATTCACTTCTCTACCCATTAATTTGTTTAAAGCTTCCATTATAGCGGCATCACGAGCTTCAATCCAAGCTCGCTCTTTGGCCCAAAACTTATGCTCTCTATCTACCCTCACAGCTTCTTCCTTCCGCCACTCTTCTTCTCTAAACATCCTCTCTTGTTCCTTTCGTTCAAGTGTCTTTGTCAATTTCTCGAGCCAAGCCTCTTGTGTCTCCATTAGCTTTGTCATCTGGGAATCAATGAACTCTCTTATCTTTGTCTTCAAGATCATCCCGCCTCTTTTTTTCCTTCTCTTTTCAGTTGAATCATTCTCAACTATTGTCGCGGTGCTTAGATCATTGTCCTCGGACGAGGAAGTGTCAAATTCAGAATAGTTAGAGAGGCTAAGGCTATCACAGAGCTTTTGAGAATGAAATGCCACTTGGTTAGCTTGTGTAGGGGTGTTGGTTGTAGTTTGAGTTCTGCCCACAAAATGAGTTTCATGGACTGAAACTGAACTGCTGGTTTCTCCATAAAGAGCTTCAAGTTGCCGAAAGAATCTATAGTGCTTACCATCTTGTCTACCGGCTTTCCCCTCTTTAGTTTTCTTATAGTACTTGTATAAATTTTCAAACTTTTCTCTGCATTTCTTGCCGCTTCTTTGGTATCCATGTTCCTCAGACATGATCCTAGGAAGTGAAATTGAGATTAAAAAAAAAAACTCATTTAAAAAGTGGAATGACAAAATCATAATTTGGAAGAGCTAAAACTAATAACAGAAGGAACCCTAATTGGATTGAAATTAGGCTGAAGTCAAGACTAAAGAATGGTAATTTTTAAGTGATAACAAGCAGTGACATTGTTGAGCAACTACATATGATCCTGTTGCGGGGTAGTTGGAGTCATCCCAATATAGTACAAGACCATTCAATTTGTCTAGACAGAGAGTCTGTGGGCAAATCCCGATAACTACTTCGGGGAAGATATTAGTTTTTGAGTAAAAGAGCAATGGAACTTGCACTAGAAAGAAGGATACATATTTTCAAAGCCCGATACCATCCACGAATGGAACCATTCACTAGCCATAATTAGCTATTCTTCGAGCACGAAACACCAAAAAGAAGCAAAAAAGAGTTACATAACCTAGGTCTGTGATTGAGCAACATATTGCGGTCAAACCAGTAGCGCATTTGTAAGATCATAGCATTGCCACTGATTAACAAGAGATATGTACGAAACTATCTGAAGAAAAGATGGAATAATTAAGAAACAGAAAGGGTTTCTTGAACCTACGTCAAACGGCAAAGCCGGTCACCTAAATCATACAAAAGCATACGACTTTTGCGCATAATCATCTTGGATGACGCTTGAATTAATCTCGAAGGCAATATTGAAGCAAAAAGGAGAGAGCTTGGAGTAAAACAAAATAGTAACAAGTGAGGACAGAAAGCGGAAAAAAACCAACAAAGTAGAGAAGCAAAAACAATTAAAAAATTAGGGTAAGTGAATACCTAGAAACTTCATCCCACAAGGGTCCTTTTTGATTAGCCTCCTTGAACTTGGAATCAAGACGAGATCTGATTTCAAGAAGAGTTAAAGTCTCTTGTCGAGGCCATCTTCCAGTACCACCGTCGCCACCAAAATAACCACCACCTTCAACTTCTAAGCTACTAAGTGATGGAATTACAACAGAAGCAGCAACAGTGTTATCTCCACTATTAGCAACAGTACCAGCAGTAGAGTGAAGAGCAGTAGTCATACAAGCATCAGAGCTAGAACCAGAGCGAAATTCATGCAACCCACAATCTCTAGGCATGAGCATCATCAAATCACAGTGTTGTTGTTGAGCTACTTGTGGTTGTTGTAGATGATGAAGGTGACGGTGATTTCTATGAGCAGAGAGGAGGTCTTGAGGTGGCTGTGGTTGTAGGATTGCTGCAAAATGAGTTGGCCTCCTGCTAATGAACTGCCTTAAATCGATCCCTAACTGATTATGGTTATTATGATCTTCCATTTCCATGGATTCTTCAGAACAAACTAGTACATAGAAAGAAAGAGCAAAAGGGATCGAATTTAACAATAAGAAGTTAAAGACTTTGAGAAGGAGAGAAAGGAAGAGAGAAGGGAGAGAACCCGAAAGGAAATAGGATCGTGTCGTCCACGAAAAAGATCGAATTTTTGCACAGAAACAATGGTCCCATATCTGTATCAACCTTCAAGGGTATGTTCTCTCGTCTCGTTTCAAGCGCAGCTCTGTCCCTATACGTATAAGTTTCACTTTCGCTTCATGTCACGTACTTCTGATCTACCTTTGCTGTCCTAAGAGCAAAATACAACACAAAATGAAATTTCCCATATTTCAATTATTCTTATCGGTTTTATTTCGGTTAAGTGTAGCAAATTTATGTAATGACTGTTTTTAGAATATGAATTGAAATATTTATCCAATTATATACGCTAATTCTTTTTGAAATTATTAGTGGTTATTTATTATAAAAATTTATTATTTATTATTTATGGTCTAAATAATTACTAATAACCACTAGAAATATGTATCCAATTATATGCTAATTCTTTTTGTAATTATTAGTGGTTATTTTATTATACAAATTCATTTTTTATTATTTATAGTCTAAATAATTACTAATAACCACTAGAAATTGGCTACAAAACTTTTTTAAAAATATTTATCAAGTCACATTTGCATATAGGTCTATCGGAAACAATCTCTCTACTAAGTAGGAATAAAACAGTATACTATCAGACTTTTTCAGACTCCACATTTGTGCTAGATTTAACTGGGTATTTATGATGATGATAATTAAAATATTTATCAAGTATATATAGAACAATATGAAAACCAATCTCTCTGTTAGTTAGGGGTAAAGTTGTGAATTACCGAACTTCTCCAAATTTCGCATGTTAATGTACACTACAAGAAAATTGTCATTTAGCGACGGAACTATACCGATGGAATTTCGCCCATCTGTAAGTAGCGACGGAACCTCCAATACCGTCGGCATATTAATGAAAATTTGCAACGGAATATATTTCCGTTGCCATTTTTTGAGGGAAATAATCCCGGAAGTTTTAGCGACGGCCAATATCGTCGGCATAATAATGGAAACTGGCGACGGAACATATTTCGTTGCTAGTTTTGGAGGGAAATATTCCCGGGAGATTTGGCGATGGAAAATACCGTCGCAATAGTAATGGAAACTTGCGGCGGAACATATTTTGTTGCCAATTTTGGAGGGAAATATTCCCGAAAGTTTTAGCGACAAAAGAGTGACGGAATATATATTCGGTAGCAAAAATTGACGTAATGGAAATGTTTCGAAGACGGAATCGTTCCGTCGGTGTTTATAAACAATTCCGTCGTTATGTTTAAATTAAAATCGGGTGCTGACGTGGATAAATTTTTATTCCGACGGAAATGTACCGTCGGTATGATTAAAAAATTCCGTCGGTAAGTTTTAAATAAAATCCGAGCCCGACCCTCCCCTCTCCTCTCCTCGCGTCTGGTTGCGTTTCTCTCCTCTTCCGGCCGTTTCTCTCCTCCGGCTTTCTCGTCCCTGTCCGAACGTTCTCCGACCAGCAGTGGCGTCTCCGGAAACTCCTCCACCGTTGCTTCTCCGGCGACAACGACCTAGGTCTTCTCTCCTCTGCCACTTCCGATAGGTAAGAGAGATTGGGTATATTTGTGATTTTTGTGATTTTTGACCGATTG
>JANZLH020000092.1:956560-979265 GCA_026770325.2 Erythroxylum fimbriatum | reverse complement strand
TAGAGAAATTACCCCTTCTTCCACAACTTGCAAGGCACTTCTATATAATTGATTATATAGAATAAGAATGACTGAATTAGGATATATTCACTGAACCGGTGGTTAACCGGTTCGACCAATACCGGTTTAACAGGTCAATTGACCAGTTTTTACCGGTTCGAACTGGTTTAATTGAGAACTGATTTTTAGGGATCAACCGGACCGAATAGCTAACTAGTCACCGGTCGAATCGACCGGTCCGGACCGATTTTTAAAACCATGGTTGTAACTAAAGTCGAGCTCCTATCTTTGGGTTGAAAACAACGAATTAGCTACTGACAATTAAATCAAACTTAATCTTCTCAATCAATTTAATAAGCACCCATGAATCTCAGTCATTATTTATGGAACAGGATAAGAACAGGGTAAAATGGACAGAAGATTTCGTCCCGAGAATGGTAGTAGGGTTTCATGTATGAGATTCAGTGACATAACGAAGAACTAGTTCTCAGGCTAAGGAGTCAACAATTTCTTTCCACAAATGATGGCGAGAATCCTAACTTGCTTTTAAGGTGATCCATCTTCGCACAAACAACATCTCCAACAGACCCAGATTTCTTGTAGCAGTTGAAAATAACAGAGTTGGGGATTTTGGCAAAGTTTTAGGCCTTTATGAAGTCTCATATTCTCTTTATGATTACTCATTTTACGCTTTCGAATTTTCGATTCAAGAGATAACTTTCGAGTAAAGAAAAGGATTGCAAGTTACTTCTTCTTGGAGGTAGAAATGATCCAAGTCACCTTTTGGTGTCTTTGCAATGACTTGTTTGAGATTTTATTAAAAGAATGAGCCCATACGTGATGGGGTATTGATGAACCTGTTAAGTTAAGTGGTGATGGTTCTGTCATGTTTTTGTAGGCAAAGATGAAAACCTTTTACTTTCAGTGCATTCAACCAAAAAGGAGCTTAAGCTTAAACCAAAGAATTTGGAGATTCAGTCTTCATTGAACAATTAAAGGTCATCAAAAAGTTCAATATTAGAGGATTGGAAGGGAAATCTAAACAACCCAAGTTGCTTTGTTATTTCAATGATACAACAAGGCTATAGAGTACAAAATTACAAGCATAACAATCCTAAGTGGTAAACAACATAAACCCTTTAATGGAAGAAAATAGAGGAGTTAGTCATGCTTCAAACCTCCATTATTTAGACAACATAATAAATATTAGATAGCAACAAGATGAAAGTGAAACTATTACTCCACTTAAATGGTGGATGTTATCTTCAACTATAAGTATTGAATAGACAAAGATATCTGACATAGACAAAGTTTAGAATAGCTGGCAAATAGTCCTCAATCCTTTTAAGCATATGGTTAACAATTATATCGCACATACAGCAAAGTTCCATAACATTGAAAGTGTGAGACATAAATAAACAAAGACAGAGTGAAGTTGACACCATAAGGACAAAATGAAAGGACCCCAGCTCCCCATAATCTTGAAACCTAAATGTCCTACAATCCCTAAAACCAATTCTTCTCCATCAAACCCATTGTTTCTTACCAGTAAACTCAACATCTTTAAATAGATTCGTTAAAAAAAACCAATTCAACAAAACAGATTGAATAAAATCAAAATGTTACATTTGAATTATCCTAAAATTAAAGAGTCATTAATCAGGTTAAAGTTGAGTTAGATATAAAGACTTAAAATTTAAAAATCAAATAAGACAAAACAAAAGATGACTTACAATTTTAAAGGATTTATGAATTCAACAAGAACCACCTGATTTGTTACCTAACTGGTCGATTTTTATTGTAAACATAAACTAAACCAAACAATTGATCAGTTCGATCAAACCGACGAATCCACTTTGATTTTAAGATCATTGTTTACAGCAATATTATTCACAAGGAGAACTCAAGTCTGATTGTCATAGAAGATCAACATTAATATGCAAGGCAAGGAGCTGGTTAACCCAAGTCCATCTTGCACAAATTGTAGTAGAGCTAATACCCGCCACCAAATTCAATAGCGAAATCAATTTATAACGTGGCTCCATCAAGTTATCTATACATTAATATCTCAAGACCTGGAAGAACCGCTCCTGATTAAAATATACGTCAAAATGTGACACTAAAACTTCACGTATGACAGGAAAAAAATAAAAAAAGCTTCAGATCTGCAATAGCTTTCGAACTCTATGCTGAAGTTGAGTAAGAGAGCTAATTCCAGGATTTTCATAAGACCCTGAGCAATCGAGTTTCGTAGTAAGATTCATCAAATTCTGGATGAAGACCACCATCTCGTTACAACTTGGGATAGCTAACTTCTGATCAGACCCCTTTTTATGGTTAGCACATATTGCCTCAAGTTCTCTGGATTTTGAGGTAGCTTCTTTTAGTACAGAGACAGGAATTCCTGTACAATCGAACAAGAAACAAATTTCATGCTTCAAACAAAATAAAATTTGTAATGTCCAATTTTCCCAAAATATTCTAAAACCAGATATTGTAACAGAGAGAAAGCAATATGCAGTCCAGTGGTTAGACACGCCTGAACTGAGTTCACTCAAATCATGTTTTGTTTAATTATTGAAATATTCATTTAATTGGAGGTCATCTGTCATGACAATTCCGGAGTAACTTTTGCTTCTCATACGAACTCAGAGAAAGTAAAGAAACATTATGACATTAAGTAAATCTCCAGTAGAATCATGATTGCTGTCACTATTATTTGTAGTCAATCAGTCAGTTGCACCTAACAAGTTTCAGAGATCTTACGAAGAATCCAGAAAAAGGCATCAAAAGTAACAAGAATCTTACCCGCCAGTCTTGCAACATTCACACCATAGCTTTTTGGGCATACACCAGGCGTCAATCTATAAAGAAATGTAACTTCTTCTATTCCTCCTACCTCATTTCCAACTTGACAAGCCATATGGCAGAGTGAAACCTATTATATAGCAGAAACGAAAGAGATTACAAAGAAGAAATCATATAAATTAAATGACCATGCGGACTTGAAGCATTTTGGCATTTATCTACATTGTATTGTTTAAACCTCAGAAAGTAAACCAACACCTCAGTTTATCCTATGTAAATTAAAACATATCAGTGTCAGTAGGAAAAAGGGAAAAACACAGTAGCCAACATAAAAAAATAGATCCATGCCTTGGGATCTTTCTCGTAGTCTACAGCTAATCGGTGATAGTGAGTTGAAAACATTCCTCGACACTGCACCTTGTGGACTAAATGTTCAAGAACTGATTCCCTGCCA
Organism: Erythroxylum fimbriatum; assembly: GCA_026770325.2. Lineage (NCBI taxonomy): Eukaryota > Viridiplantae > Streptophyta > Magnoliopsida > Malpighiales > Erythroxylaceae > Erythroxylum > Erythroxylum fimbriatum. The sequence continues at coordinate 976,003 of JANZLH020000092.1, read as the reverse complement.
AGGATAGAATAACAGGTGCGATATTTATCAAGGTTGAGTTAAACCAAGAGATCAGGGGACTAACGAAACTAAAACTTGAAGGTATAACCCAAAAAGAATCTGTTCAAAACTTAAACAATTGCAAATCCAATGACACCTACGCTATTGCTTGTCCATCTGATGTTGATGTGCCCCGACCAAGTTCATCCAGAGCAACCAAGGAATTACCAGTTGCAGAAGACTGGAAGCAAATATAAAAAGTTCAAATATGAGATAAATGTGAGCAGAGAGAAAAGCTGCCTCTGCTAGTTTCAGGGAAAAAATAATTGTTACATTCCCAGGTTTGGGATCTTATGAGGATCTTTTAACATTAAAATCAGAAGTAGAATTAACAAGAAACTTTTGTTTGCTACATTTTCTTCCTTGTCAACCTACTGCTGAAAATCAAGGGCTCATTAGGGAGAACCTACAATCCCAAGAATCAATCTTTCTGATGAATGACTGTTTACTTTCCGGTCCTCTTCATTTTGATTAAATATAACCGTTGCTATAATTTTCAAGGAGATATACCCAATTATAGTAACTGTCCCTTGTTAGTAGAGAACATAGGAGACATGCGGCTGAAACTACAACCAAAACATGAAACTGACACATGGTAGCTTGTAAGTAACACATTACATGAATGAAAACATGAACAATTCCTAATTCCTGAGTTTGCTCTTCTTTATTCAATTCCAGTTTAATAGTAACAAAAATCAAACTGATTATTTGCAAGTTCTCCAATAAATAAAGGAAAAATGAACTACCTCATAAGGAAAACAACCATGAGATAAGTAAATTTCTCCTATAACATGCTTTGAACTCCATTAGAAACTCACCAGCATTAGTGCAGTTTCCGAAAGTTCTGTTAAGAAAGTACTCTGACCAGCCATTATATGATCTTTTGCACCCATTCGTACACATATTCGGTCAACAGGTGACAATTCAAAGTTTTGTGCAGGAACAGAAGCCCCAACCTGTGCAAGAGCAAAAACTATTTGGTATGGATAGACAGCACAAAGCCAACATGCTACAAGAAAATAAAAATACCTGAGCCAGAATCACAGCCAAACAAACTTGGCGGATAAGGGTAGACTTTCCACCCATGTTAGGGCCAGTGAGAAGGATAAAACTGGCACAACCAGAACCACCAATGTTAATATCATTGGGGACAAATGCACCCTTGTTCAATGAATCACTCTTAAGAACAGGATGTCCCAAGCATTTTGCAGATAATCGCGGCACTTCACTTGATAATGATGAAGGGTGCAAGATGATTGGACAACATGACGGTCCTTCATAAAAATCACCAGCAACTGACAGACTGATTAAGACATCTAGTTCTGCAATGTGCATAAATCAAATTTCAGGCAAGGATTATAAACTTATCAAGAATAGGGATAAAATTATTTCTTGTCCCTTGAAGCAAAATGAAATGCAAAACATTGGAGGACTGGGATAGGGGAAACATAATGGGAAAAAGCAGATATGAAAAGCAGCCTTATTTCACATGATCAAATGTAGGTGTTTATGTTTATACCTGCAACAGTGGAAACCAGCTGCCTCCACTTATCATGATGCAGACAGAAGCGTCCAATTAACTGCTCTGAAATGCTCTTCAATGTGGATTCTTTTTCAGATTCAGTTTGTGAGAGCTCAGCTAAGAATCTCTTAATATTTGGGTTCCAGTACCTAAAAAACCCCTGCATATACCACATTCTATGAGGAAAAAAAAAAAGGCAACTGAAACTAAGAAAAGCAAGTCCAGAACAGTCCTCCAGTACAGTGCCTGTGATGGGAAAGCTTAGGTCTGGGTGACAGTGAAAAACAGATAAATAAGTCATTTGTCAATTGATCTTTATAGTAACTCTTGAAATTTGGTAATGCAATTAGATGTTTGGAATTCTAAAGGAGCAAGAAACACAATGTATTAGTTCATAAAGACTTTCAGGAAATTCTAATAAAAACATTCTTTTCAGCATTTGGCCATCCTTTTTTGAGAAGTTAGTGCAAATGCTTTAAAAATTGGGAAGACATGCACCCAGTGTTGATTCAAATTTTTACTATTCATTTATGTGACTGGAAGCAACTCCATTACACTATAGTCCACTAATCATAGATCCATTCTTTACCTTTTTCGATGAACGCAACTCATAATCTCGAGGAATGCTTGCACGTAAATGCTCTGGAACTTCTAACAAATAAGCGTCTTTTCCAACCGTCACATAAGTAATCTGTAACATTTCATGCAAGGACAGGACTTCTTTAATTGCAGAACATATTCCACTACCAAATACCAACATAAAGAAAGGTTCTTACTGATTTGTCTCCAAGCAACTTCTGTTGTTCCTTCAGGTGTTTAGCTAAATCAGACTCAATTTCCATCAATCTTCTACAAGCAGTGTCATACTGTGCATCAACTCCCCCAAGAGGAATGACACGTCCGGAACTGTTGGCTTCTGCCCAGTTGAAGGCATCCTTGAATTGTTGAAGAATTGAATGAATGTCAGGAACACCATTACCTGAAGAAACATAGCGAAATAAGATGACAGAAGGCATTGAACCCGTCAGAAAGTATCAAATCCAACATACCAGATGTTAACAAATAATGTAGTTGCCTTGCCTCAACATGTTCCAATATGACACCAAGTGAAGAACATGCTTGGGCCATTAATTCACAGCCACGTAAAGCAGATATAAACTCCTGCAGCTGCTTCTTTGCTGCATCATCCTCATACAGAATCACTTTTTTTGCATTTCTTCCATTTGCCTCACTGCATTGAGTCCAACATAGAAACTTAAATGTACCAAAAACTGTAATTCTTTTAATGTCAGAGAAATGTTTAAATACATGGGCATTCCTTCTCAGCTTTACCTTCTAGTAAATATCCGGGCAAGCAATCGTTCCATGTCCGGAAGTCTGGACAGCGCTTTTCTAAATTCAAGTGCCATTGTTTGATTTTTTCCCTGAGTAGCATAACACATCATAGTAAAGGTACAACCATAACTGGGAGAAGCAACAAGAGGTGAACATAAGGTGGCATGAAACATAGATCCATGGAACCAAAACCGAGATAAGTAGATCCATCAATAAGACACAGTTATTCCAGATCAGATTATAGTTCTTTGATGCATTGTTGTCAATATGAATGTGAATGTGTTAAAGTATATATGCAACGACAAAGTTTCAACTTCGGAATGGGTTCAAAACTTACAACCAGAAATGAAACTAAATCCTTAAAGCCCCTCCAAAATTAAATCAACACACGTCATAAGAGTTCAAAGATAACAGAATTGTGAAGAAAAGGAATGCATCACAACTATCATGACAGCAGATTCAAATTACTTGACAACACATTTCAGGCACCATAGGACACAAGAACTTACAGATGTAATCAATGGACCAGAAATATTTGCAAATGATCAAAATCTAGAAACATAATGGATAAAGATGATAGCCCTGTCAAACATTGTACAAACTAAACCATGACTACCAAATAAAATCTTACTTGTAGATCTTTTACTGCATCTTGGCGGACCTTAATAGAATCCAAATGGTATAAAGGCCTAGCTAGCCATGTTTTCAGTAGCCTCTTTCCCATAGCTGTGACACAATGGTTCAACTGTGCATATAATGTCCTTCATAGAAAAATCAATTGCCTTAGGATAATTAAAACAGTGATCTTGTCAATATAATGTGCATGATAGTAATCTTGTCAAGATAAAGTACATAACATTGTTACCCTGAAGAATCTCCATTTCTGCTGTTCTCAAAAATTTCAAGGTTCTCCATGGCAGCAGCATCAAGAACCATGTATGGTTTTTTATCAATACCAGCAAACTCAGAGCAAGGAAGTGATTCGAACTTTGCAAATCTAAGTAATGTCTCATCCAGAAAAGCCTGTTTTAAATAATATAGAGTGCCTCCAAGAGCTGAAAGAGCAAGGCTACCATTTTCTCCTTTGTTCACCAGCTCGGACAAAATGACAGGCAGCCACCTTGATTTCTTATCTTCATTATGAAGATTAACTGACTCCAAATCCCCTTCAATTAGATTTCCAGAAGCAGATTGATCTCTAATACGCTTGTAGATAATTTCCACTTCACGAACAGTTGTGTTAGCATCCCAGAACTCTGAGAGAGGAACCAACTCATTGATCAACGGATTTCTGGTGTGCCTCATAATTGCTCTTTCAGTTTCAGAACTGAGCATCTTTGCAGGTTTTATGATTTCTACTGGCCTCAACTCGGATAACAGAGCAGAAAATAAACTGCATTCTTCATTATCCACAAACTGGCAAAGATTCATTCATGATTGACCACGGTTACATTGAAATGACCACTGGCTTTTAAACACATAAAACATGGTGATGACTACTACCAAAGAACAAACCTGTCCAAGGATAATCCTGCTGGTGGCAATATCAACCACACACACCCCGAACAAACGCTGGAAACTTTTGTCTGTCAAATGCTCACTACTTTCAGCCACAGCCATAAGATAAGAAGCATCAGGATTTGCTGAAAGCAATTCACCCTCTGTTAGTGTTCCTTTTGTAACTATGGCACATATTTCACGTTTCACAACCTAAAACAATTTAAAAAAACTGTCAAAGTTGAGATTATGAATTGATCACAAAACCACCACAAAACGACCCAATTGAGAAGGAAAATAAATAACCAAAAAAGAACAATAATCAGCCAAAGTATACAAGCGAATGAATGATTGCTATATCATCAAGTCCAAGTGCCAGAAAATTTCAATATCTAATGAAAGATGTACTCCAAACATTGTTACCCAGTTGAGGTCCTCGAGGACAAACATTTAAACACATAGCAATTTATAAGCCTACTACAGGAAAATTTGATGATAGACAAGATGAAATTATTTTAAAGCCAATAAGGATCATTTTACCTTGTCCTTAGAACCTTTTTCTTTCCTTCGGAGCTCCAGTTGTTCAGGTGTTTCTGTCTGCTCTACAACTAGAACTCGATAACCCTGTTATGCAAGGCAAGCTCCTCAGAGAACAACATATACAAAATAAATGTAAAAAATAAAGAAAAGTGAATTTAGGCTAGAGATCATCGATCTACCCAACCTTTCTAGCCAATTTCTCCAAATTTATTGAGAAGTTTCTCTCTGGAAAACCACAATGAGGTTGCTCTCCCTAATGAAGCAGGAACAAATTAGAGATGAGAGAAACATAAGAGAAAATACATTTGCTTGCGGGAATACAGCAAGGAGGTCACAAGAGAAAGAGGCCAGTATCCAGAAGAAATTAACAGATTTGTGAGTATTGCCTAAAACCAATCAATACCTTCATATACTGCAAATCTAGTTCTTTAACTCCTACATGGGCATCCATTTCAAAAAGTTCATAAAATTTTCCCATCTGTACCAATTAGAAAGGAAAGAATAAAGATATATTCATTAGTTGACTGAAATATATAGTTATCAGTTGTTTGAATCAAGTGAAATGACGACAATGATGCATAGTTCATATATACTTTGATACATACCTTGAAAAATAAAACCTTATCCATATGCTTTGACTTGAACTCCCACCATTGCCTCTGCAGATAACAACAAAGTATTCTGATTACAATTTTAACATGCTTCAACTTCAAATTCAACTATTCAAGATGAAAAAGAACCTCAAACACTAAAAGGTTTCATTGGCTAATAGTCCAGCTTTTCTATGCTTGGCCTATACAGAAATTGTGTTCATGTTTTCCATAACTCAACCAATACACATTGAAAATAAAGTAGGCAAAATTATAATCCAGCATCAATTATAGAGTGCTTACCTGGCCACCTGTTAAGCCCTTCAAAAAGTCAGCAGGTAAGTATAGCGTCCTTGCATCATAATCTGCATCTCCAGGATGCCTTTTTTTGGCATCTTTTCGTTCTCTGTTTCAGGTCCAAATAAAAAGTGCAACCACATTAACCATGGAGAATATTGAAAACAGTGGTTCCTCGTTTGAAACAATAAAAGAGACGAAAAACAAAATTGGACATTGCATGCTTAGTTCTTATAATCGTGTGCATATGCATCTATGGAGATTAACTCTTCTATCTATCTGGATATACATGATTCACAAAACTACTATTCATGGACTCCAGAATTGCAGTTTTGGTAAATGTACTGAGATGAAATGCCTGATTTTACAGTTCCCTTCATAAGACCATAAGATCTTATGCTTGAGACTATAGGACTGCACTATGAAGTTGCAACAAGAACTTACCTTCCAAGAAACCATAACCTCTGAGCTTCACGTGCACTAAACCTCTCAGAAGGATCAGCCATCAAGTGATCATCAAGACTATTAGACACCCCATCTGCAACATAGCAAGTCGAAATTCAGCACTCATGATGTACACCCCACCGCTAATTTAACTCCAGAGTTTTATAACATCGTTCTAAGACAAACACCCACGATCCAATGCACACGGATATCACCAAAGGAATAAGACAAAGAATGAGAAAAAAACATAAACAAATTCTCAAACAATGGACGACAAAACCCAGTTAAGAATTGAAAGCCAATCAACACTATCCATATAGTATTCACCATAATTAGTATATTTTCCCATTCCCAAATCCCACCAGAAGACGTATATGACAGACAAACAAATGCATTATTATACCAGAACAAAAGAACATAAATACATAAATTACTTACTCTGCTTATTCTCTAGAGGCTCCGCAGCAGAAATCCTAAGCCCTACTTTATCCATATCTCCACAAGCCTTGCTTTTCTTCACAGAATCCACCTTCCCTCCACTAGCTTTTCTTTTCCTCAGCCCTCTCTTATCATTTCGCTTACCTTTCTTGTTATCATCTTCATCACTAACCTCTTCTACTTCATCCTCCAAATCCATATCGCCCTCCTCCTCAGTAACTTCCTTCTCTGAGCTCTTTCCCCAATCCTCATCACTCGAATCATTACCACCGTCATTGTCATGGTCAGCGTCCACAACATCCTTCATGTCCTCGTCGTCGTCGTCGATCACCGTCCTCTTGAAAGCCAAAGAACCCCTACGCAACCGCTTGAACTTCACAGTGGTATCCTCAACCCACTCAATCTTCTCCTTTCCCAAATCCAAATTTTCGTCTTCACAATCATCATACAGAACCAAATGCTTACCCGATTTCTTATCATAAGATTTCACACAACCTTCGTACCAACACTTGTCCAGAGGCCAGTAAATCCTAATCCTCTTCTCCACCACCTCATCGCCGTACGACTTAACGGCGGCTCCAGGCGTAGACACAGACTGAGAAGGGGAAGGTGTTTGGTCAATAACTAGAAGCGGCTTTTTTGACTTGGGATGGAGCGGTGACGGAGTGGTAGGACTAGGGCTAGGGCTCCTAGGGCTAGGTTTTGGCACAGTGTTAGTGACAGTTTTGGCGGGCTTTTGGGTTGGAGAAGGAGATGGTGTTTTGGAAAAGAAAGCTGTGATTTGGCTTTGAGGGTTGACCAGCGGCGACCTGCCGTTGTTCTGCTTTCTAGACGGCGCCATTTCTAAGTCACTCCAGAAATTTGTACCAAAAACAAAAGCTTACAGAGGCTAAGGGACAAGAGAAGGTCTTGAGAAGAACACTGGTCCTAAATAAGCATCATCTCACTGACATGTAGCTTAGGCTGGAACTAATACTGTGAAGTTGGGACAGCAATGTGGCGGGAATTCCCGGCAAATGCTTCGATCGGCGTTACTTGGCGGGAATTCGGGGTTTTTATTATTATTATGCAACTGTTTTCTGTCTGAATTTTAATACTGCCTCGTTTCAGGCCGATACAATTAAATCGATCCAAAATAATCCCCCTGTCGGATCGGAAGGCCCAAGCCCCAACACATGCTGTCCATCTCACAACCAACCCAACGGTCGACCCGTTGGTTACACCTTCCTCAGTCACCTCACCTCACCATCCACTGCTGGTTTATTACTACTTGTAGATGTAGTAGAGCTGTAACATTTCGCTCACAGTTTCGATCGATTTAAACGGCGCGTTAAATTACAACCACTATCTGTCTCAAAATTCCAGTTGTTTCAGTTTAGTGCTCTTTCTTAATGGCGGTCCAATGTCTCATTCTCTAAAACCACGCGCCACGATCTCCGTGTTACGCCGTCGCTGCTTACAGTACCAATCTTGTTATTCCGATTGCAATGGCCAACTCTACGCCGCCTCGAAGCTTCTCTATCTCGATCAGAGACAAAGAGAAGGACGAAAACGGGGTCGCCGAGAGCAAATGCGCGTTCCTAATTGTAGCTCTTTGCCCTTGTCTCGTTTGTGTGATTCTCCTCTTAATTGTGCTTTCTATAATTCTCACCGTCAAGTTTCACTTCTTTTGCCACACTCCTCTTCGCTCTATCATTTTCAAAAAACATTGCCACTAACAACTTCGTTTCCTAGCCTCGGTGACTTTGGGGATTATTCTGATGGTGGAACTCGAAATAATGATGAGATTGATGAGTGTCAATGTGAAAATAAAGGTGTAGTTGTGAACTCAAGTGTAGATCCTGAGGAGGTCGAGGGTCTGTGCAAGGTGATTGACGAATTGTTTGCATTTGATAGCACCATGGAGGCTGCTGTTGATGGGTGTAGCGTCAATTTAACTCCTGATCTGGTCGTGAATGTGCTGGAAAGGTTCCGTCACGCTAGAAAACCTGCACTTCGGTTCTTCAATTGGACGGTGGAGAGGCCTGGTTTTTCGCACAACTCAAGGACTTATAACTCGATGATGGGCATAATAGGAAAGCCTAAGCAGTCTGAGACAATAGTGTCAATGGAGGAGATGGATGTTAACAGGGTGTTGACAATAGAAACATTTGAAATTGCAATGAGAGCTTTTGCTGAGGCCATAAAGCGAAAGAAGGCTGTTGGGATGTTTAAGTTGATGAAGTACAAGTATAAAGTAGTTCTTCAGACATTTGATTCGTTGCTTGATTGTCTTGGTAAGGCAACGCTTGGAAAAGAAGCGAAAGCGATGTTTGGGAAGTTGGGGGATAGGGTTGTGCCCAATCCGAGGACTTGCACTGTGTTGCTCGATGGATGGTGCAAGGTGAAGAATTTGATGGAGGCGGGTAGAGATAGGAATCAAATGATTGATAAGGGGTTTAATCCAGATGTTGTTGCTCATAATTTTATGCTTCAAGGGCTGTTGAAGTGTAGAAAGAGGTCTGATTCAATCCAGTTGTTTGAGGTTATGAAAGCCAAGGGTCTATCTCCTAATTTCTGGAGCTGTACGATTTTGATTCCATATCTCTATCTCTGTAATCAGAGAATGATGGAAGATGCAATTGACTGTTTTGATGAAATGGTTGATTTTGGGTGCGTGCTGGACGCTCCAGTTTATACATGCTTGATCACAGGTTTTGGAAATCAGAAGAGTGTGGATATGATTCACGAGTTGTTGAAGAAGATGAAAGAAATAGTTTGTCCACTTGATGTGAAGACGTATAATTCAATTATTTTGTTGATGGCTACTAAGAGAACGTCGGATTACGCATTAAGAATATACAGGAGGATGATTCGGTGTGGGTCCGAAGTTTTCGATGAGATGAGTAGGAAGAGGTGTTGTCTTGATGATAAATCTTTACACTGTTTTGTTGGAGGTCATTTAAACCTCGGAAGAGTAGGAGGAGATGATGGATAAAGGAAAGAAAGCTGCTCAGCTTGACGACAGGTAGTTTAGCTCTGATTTCTTGATAGCTGGTGAGCCTTAATGTGGAATGGTGATGTGTTTTATGAATATTAGTTCTCGTCACTCATAGTTGACTATTGAATGTTTTGCACTGATTGTAATGTCTAAGGGCAGCCGTTGGTGGTTCCTATTACTTGCTGTCGTAAGGTTTCATGTATCCCATGTGTTGTATTATGTAGAATAGTTTTTCCTTGCAGCGAGTGATCTTGTTCATCATTCAAGTATAATATTGATCTTTTTTATTTTTATTTTCTACACCATATATTTCCGCTGGGTTATACAATTCATGATGCTTAAGATCAGAAAATGCAAGTAGAATTGAAAGCAGCCAAGTGGGAAAGCAGCTGTATGTTTTCTGCTTGTCTTAGTCATTCATTGTAGTTTGACCTCATCTAAATACCAGAAAATATAGGACATTTCTGGGCCAATTCTCAGGGATTCTATTGAACATTGAAAAAAGAGAAGAAAAACGACTAACATATAAATTTAGTGGACTACTCTACCTATCACCAATTAATTTTAAGATGGAACCTCACTTAAGACTTGTATATGGTCTAGCTTTCCTTCACGTATAGGCCCATAACTCCCACATTGAAAAAAGAGAGAAGAAAATCAACATATAAATCTAGTACGGTTCTCTACCTATTACCAATTGGTTTTAGAATAGAACCTCATTTAAACTTGTATGTGATCTAACTTTCTTTCTCATGTAAACCCGTAGGCCCATTGTAAATTCTAACATATTCTGATTGCCACTTTTTCAAGAGATGAATAAAAATATAAAACTAAACTGAGAAAAACACTACACGGAATTTGTCATTTAGCGACGGAGAAATACCGACGGTCATTCAACCGTCTGTAATTAGCGACGAACAAACCAATACCGTCGGTATATTAATGGACATTTTCGACGGAATATAGTTCCGTTGCTATTTTCGGAGGAAAAAATTCCCGGAAATTTTAGCGACGGAAACTACCGTCGGTATAGTAATCAGATTTGCGACGGAACATAGTCCCTTGCTAGTTTTGGAGGGAAATATTCCCGGTGGTTTTAGCGACGAACATATACCGACGGATTGGTGCCATCGTTAAATAGCGACGGTATTTGTATACCATACCGTCGGTATATTAAAATTAAAACCGGGTGAGCTGGCTTGGTTAAATTTTTATGCCGACGGAAATAAACCGTCGGTATGCTTAATATTCCGTCGGTAAGTTTTAATTAAAACCGCACCCGATTCTCCCCTCTCCTCTCCTCTCCTCGCGTCTGGCCGTTTCTCTCCTCCTCGCCGTTTCTCTCCACCTGCGTTCTCCTCCCTTGCAGTGTCGTCTCCGGCCAGCAGGGGCTTCTCCGGCGACTCCTCCACCCTTGCTTCTCCGGCGACAACGACCAGGTCCTCTCCTCTGCCACTTCCGATAGGTAAGAAATAGATTGGGGATTTTTGTTTGTTTTGGCTGATTTCAAGGCATTTGTGTGTTGATTTGGGTTTGATTATTGTTGTATTAGTCTGTTGCATGTAAATAATGGGAAGATGTATACCGTTTGTGTGTAGATGGGGTTGAGAAGTTTATGCCTTGAAGGTGTTCGATAAAATGTTTCTGTGATGTTTAGAAGAGACCATGAAAGTTGCCTATGAGTAGGTTGATAGTAGTGATTATTCAGGGATGGACCATGTAGAGTTTCACAAGGAGACCATGTTGGATTATCAGCATAGGCGATACCCTTCTTTTTCTTCTTTAAAAATTCTACTTGAATTAGAATATTAAAGAAAACAGTAATAAATATTCTTCCTTGTTGTTTAGTGGCAAGGGTGATTTTACTTTCACCCAATAACCATTGTTCAAATTTCCAACGATAATTTCTAATAATAAAAGATATTTTTATTTATTTTTATAGTTTTTAATAGAAATTATTAATAGTGAATAATCATGAAACTCTTCAAACATTAAAATATCTAGCAATCATCATAAAACAATTTTAGCAAAATAGATTAATAGATTGTTTATTCAAAGCACAAGCTCGAATACCATATATAAAAATATGATCTTTATAACATAAATCAATTTTTTTTAGGTAAATAACATAAATCAAAATTGACATCTATACTTTTAAGATTTTAAATAGACAACTGTTACAAATCATAATAGTGTAATATTAAGTACTTGGTACGAAATATTATTATCAAAAAGAGATCAAGATATTTTACCACATTTTTTTCTAAAAAATTGATACTTTCCCTCTCTTGACTCTATTACAACTGCAAAAGTTTGATGGAAACAATCTATAACCCTAATTAGAAGAGAAATGATCCATTTATATATTTATAACAATTTTCTCTCTCTTAACTTTCTTACAGCTACAAAAGCTTGATGCTTGCATATATTTATCATCATGAAAGTTGCCTATGAGTAGGTTGATAGTAGTGATTAACATAAATTTCTAATGTTATTATTTGTCTCTCTTATGTTTTAATAACTTCTTGAATTTCTAATGTTATTATTTGACTCATTATGTTCCATATAAAATAATGAATTTTGATGCATAAATAAGGTCATTTTGCTCTTTTTCACTTGAGTTATGCCTTCATGTTTGATATCAATTGACAATAGACATGTAGTATGGATTGAACTTGATTTGCGTTGTGGGTACTGGTTGATATAGAAGTGTATTTATATTGCAGGGAGACCCTTTTTTTAAAAGGGGGTGTCTATTTTATAGGCAAAATGCTGCCGAAATTTCAATAGGATCACTGAGTATAATATGAAATGACAACTGTTGTGATATGCAAAGCTTTGTAATGATAGGATGAACAATTTTGTTGTAGGTTTTCATTGTTGCTCTATCATAGCAGACTTTCTTTAATTTAGGTGCACTGGGTTAAACGAACAGTCACATATGAGTTTCTGGGACAGATCTTGGATGTATAGGCGAAAAGATCGTGATGGTTTCATTAATCCTGAATTTGTTGAGGGAGTTGATGCGTTTATTCAATATGCATCCTCCCAACCTGCATATATGGATGGGGCTAAGATCAGATGTCCTTGTAAGAGGTGCAAACACATAGTCTTCCTGACTATTGATGAAGTTAAATTACATTTGCTGAGAAAAGGGTTTGTTCCCAATTATTTTGAGTGGACACGACATGGGGAACCGTTGATTGCTAGCACCTCTAGGACAAATGATGCACAATCGGAGGGAGACATAAATGAGTATGACGGGGAGGTTGGAGTTAGAAGAAATGATGTCGATGTAGCGGAGAACTTGTACAGGCAAATGGTAGTCGATGGGGTAGGTTATACATTTGAGACAAATAGGACAAATGTTGAAGAAGAACCTAACCCACAAGCAAAAGCTTTTTTTGACTTATTACAGTCAGCTGACCGCGAATTGTGGCCAAATTGTGAGACAATGACCCAATTGTCTTCAATTGCTCGCCTACTGAACATAAAGAGTGAAGGGCATATTTCGGATCGTAGTTTGGATAAAATTCTGGAGTGGTATAATGAGTCATTGCCCCCGGATCATACAATGGTTGATAGTTTCTACAATATGAAGAAACTGATACGGGGTCTTGGTTTGCCTGTACAGAAGATTGATTGTTGTCGGTTGGGATGTATGTTGTATTGGAGAGATGATGTGAACTTTGAAGAGTGCAAATTTTGTAGGCAACAGCGGTTTAAGCCAAGAAATCGTTCAACCAAGCAGAAATTAGTTCCATGGAAGCGGATGTATTATTTCCCGCTTACTCCGAGACTGCAAAGACTTTATGCGTCTGATGTGACTGCATCCCACATGCGATGGCATGCTGAACACGAACCCGACGATGGCGTAATGACCCATCCATCAGATGCATTAGCATGGAAACATTTCAATGACACCCATCCGAAATTTGCAGTGGAAAGTCGAAATGTTCGGTTGGGATTGTCGACGGATGGATTCCAACCTTTTGGTCAATCCGGGCAACAATATTCTTCATGGCCAATTATAATCACTCTTTACAATTTACCTCCCTGGATGTGTATGAAAGAGGCATATATGTTCTTGAAAGTGATTGTGCCAGGGCCAACAAATCCGAAGCAAAAACTAGATGTGTTCTTACAACCATTGATATCTGAAATGCAGCAGCTTTGGGAATCTAGTGTTCAAACATATGATATTTCACGGAAACAGAATTTTGTGATGAGAGCAGCGTTGCTGTGGACCATTAGTGACTTTCCGGCCTTTGCCATGTTATCTAGATGGAGCACAGCAGGGAAATTGGGATGAAAAGTCATGATTGTCATGTTTTTATGCAAAGACTAATGCCAATTGCATTTTGAGGGTTGCTGCCTGCTAAGGTATGGGAAGCTATAACAAAGTTAATCTTGTTTTTCAAAAGCAACATCATCTGAAATCAGATGACAAAGCTAAGGGAGGAAATGAAGATGGCGCACGTCACAAGAATGAGAGCGGAGATGGAGCAGGTGGCAAAAATAAGAGAGGAGATGGAGCAGATGGAGCGGATGACTAAGATGAGAGCGGAGATGGAGCAAATGACGAAGATGAGAGCAGAGATGGAGCAAATGACGAAGATGAGAGCAAAGATGGAGCAAATGACTAAGATGAGAGAGCAGACGGAACAGATGGCTCAGCTTAGACAGGAAATGGAACAGTTGAAGGGGAGGTTTGACAGTTCAGATCATCCACGATCACCACCACATTAGCTTGTCTTTGTCATTTGTTTTCAATTACAAATGTATGCTTTGGACATTTAACTGCTTTTATGATCAATTTAAACAATTTTCACGTTATATTATCAATTAATTTCCTAATTAATCGAATTTATATATATACAAATTAATTTATAATGCACACATTATTGGTAATTCTTAACATTATACATTTTTCACAACATCATCAAATTAGAAAATGCTTTTAAAAAATTTCTTACCTCCTATTACCGACGGACATCACGTTCCGTCGGTAATTTAATTTTTATTACCGACGGACTACACATTTTCGTCGGTGTATTCAATGTCGTTGTTTTCAAGTTTGCAACGCCATACCGACCGATTTATTTCGTTGCTAAACTTAACGACGGAAATTAGTTAATTTAGTCCGTCGGTAATATTATTACCGACGTTATGTATACCGTTGTTAATATGTTTTATTCCGTTGCTAAAGTGCCGACGGAAATAGTCCGTCGGTAAAGTTAACTAAGGTGGAATCACCGACGACATTGACCGTCTGTTTTTTCCGTCGGTAATTAATTATACCGACGGAATTACGTTATTTACCGACGCAAGTGTTCGTCGGTAAAAACCTGTTTTCTTATAGTGGTAATTTTTATTGGACGTTGATGTTGTTGCAAATTGAACAATAGTTTTGCCATTTTTATTTGTCAAATACGCTCGGGTGAATAAAATGTACGAAATTATGTTCACCTTAATCTTCTCTATGCAATATATTGATCTCTATAGCAGCACCAGGAGTGACATTACACATATAATGCTGTAATTTAGAAAGTTTAAGTACATCTAGTAATTGGAAATTAGTAAGTTGGGCATTTTATTGTTGAGTTAAAGACAAATTTGTTTTTGAAAATTATTAGAAATGAATAAATTATTTAATGAATTAAATAGAAATATAAATATAAATTCAGTCAACTAAATAATAATAAATTCATTTGCGTGTTAAATTTAAAATTATGAGATATTTAGAAAATTACTTTCAATTAGATTGATCATTTAAACCCACTTTTTCCCTATGCTAGATGTTGCTTAAGTTGGAACCTAATTTCCCTATACTTTTAAATTAATTAGATGATTAATCATAATTAATTAATTAATGTGATAGGAAGAGGTGGAGGAGGCTAATGAACGAGGGACGCGCGATAAAAGAGAAGAGGACGAAACAGTATAGAGAAGAGAGGTGCAGATAATGACACCTCCACAGTGCTTAGGATCCTGCCTTTTTGACTTGGCTCCCTCACTGCCTCCTTTAATCTCACTTTTTGGCTCCTTCTATTCTAGGGGAACCCATTAGGCACATGCACAGGCACATGTTCCCTCAAGTTTTGAACCTATATATAGACCCTCTCGAACGACATGTCGTCAGGAGTCATTTCAATTTTTAGAACACCAACCAAAATAAAACATGTATACAGTATTCATCGACGGCTGATTAAGCGTAACTGGCTTACTAAAATTTCTAAGGAGTCTCCTTGTCTAGTCAAAGATATAGTCAAACGGCTTGTCGTTCTTTCCCTGCACCAAATACGTACTTCCAAAATAACCAGAGCAACGTACGTACTCGTATGGCATCATAATATGACACAAGAGCCTGATTTCGTACTTAGCCTCTTATTCTTGAGTCTAGATTTTTTTGTCCAATATTACTCTTTTTTATTTTGTCTCAAGAATTTCAGTCATTTATTTTGTGAAATCTACGCGAACCCTATATAAATAAATAGTTAAAATTTATTAGACACAATAAAATACCATAATATTAAACAGAGAATCTAAAACCTATATTTTCCGTGTATCATCGTAAATGTTAAGACTCAGTTTTGTTTAAACACAAATTTGACTGCCTTAAGGGGACTTTTGTCTGGTCAAGATATTGTTTTTTTTTTCCGTCGTATTTATATATCCATGCCAAAACGAATATTTCTTAAACTTGTAAGAACAACTTTGTCAAAAGAAACCATAACATAGAATTGTGACAAATAAATGAATAATGCTACAAGAAGAGGCTGAGAAAGAAGACTGTTGACACGAAAGGATCCCTGGGGTCCTCAGGACTCGATCAGAAAATGCTGGAGGTTGCTACGATTGTTAAGTAAAGCCAAAACCAGAAGTCATGTCTTTCGATAGCTTTGTGTCCTATCGTGTAAACAATTAAACATGCCTCGCCTCGCCAAGCTATCGGAGAACCCAACCCGAAACAAAAAACAAAAAAAAAGGCAGCAAACATTTGCCTTCTAAGAAACCTTCATCCAAGTAGCAGTATAGTCTATAAAGCTTCTATGTGATTTTTTTAATTAAGAAAAATAAAAGTCTAAATTCGTACAAACTTTAGTATTAAGTATATTTTAGTTTCTTTTATCAAATTGATTTCAAACTTTGATTTTTACTTTTGATTAAATCTAAAGTTCATTACCTTATGAATACAAAATAAGATTATAGAACGAATTTAAGCTTTTTGGCACTCCTTTTCTATAACTATATGCACATACATTGCTATTTGCTAGCAAACTGATGGAAGGTGGAAAATTCTCATCTACCAATAATTGAAGAATTGTCTTAGTACTATCTAAAAACCCTAGTTAGATGTGGACCCTTGTTCATCTGTGTCCATTAATTGGTATATTATACGAACACGAATATCAATCAAGCCCATGTGATCACACGCAAATTTGACGGTAGGTGCAGATATAACCGTACCACATTACTACTGGCATTTTGTTTGTACAATATACCTCCTTTACCATTTAATATAGCTGCACTGCTGCAGTGGCTTCAGCGAGGAAAACTTCTTGTGCACTCAACTACATCAGAAATCAGTGCCAAACTCATAACTGCTACACATTGAAAAACCTTAATTATATGAAGAAGACCATTACTTCATTGTATTGCTTTCTCAATTCTGGTACAGAATGAGGCTTTAAATTGATAATAATTGTCTTTCTATGTAAAGTTGCTGTTTGAATTATCATTTTCAATGTCATAGATATGGTACAGTAAAGGTTCAGTTTTGGACTTACATATCTGCTGTAATGACGCACAAAAGTTGGAAAGGGTTAGTGTCTTGTAGTTGTAGTGTGTATATTATGCACGTCTTGTCAAGTTCTGGCCAAGAATCAAAATGAACTCGATCGGATAAAAGTATGTCAGTTCTACCTATGCCTGTGATATAATTAACGAATGGCTATCTTTCCTCGTGTGTTCGTTTTTAGAAGCCACAGCCTTCCATTATAAGAGAAAAACTAAAAGTACAATATCAGCTTAGCGGCAGCACAACAGTAGTAGTATCAACTTTCAACTATTATTATACTCAACAAGCCTCCCGAGTCTCGAAGAGTGATTCAATGCAAGTACTGTTAGACCTGCATTTCCCTACAGTTTTAAGAAAAGCAGACAGCTTTTCCCAGACCAGACCTCTTCAAAATTTGAAGGTTTTCATTCCTTTTTTCCTTCAAAAAAACATTGTTCCGTGTATTTGGTTATACAGTGAGAATAGAAGTCGTGTTGACCAATAAAACCAGCATGTCAAAGCTATGCTAGCTATCTGGTTGTCAGTCAACTACATCTGTGTCTTGTTGAATGATTATCAGAGATTGAGAGGTCTATGGTCAAACACTTACAAGCTTATATATTGCATTCATAACATAAGCCTGCCCAAAAAGAAACAATAATGATGAAGACTAACAGTTTTTCTTTAATTACGGTCAAAACAATATGACAAGATAATAACTATGAATACATAGAAGAATCTCCGTACTTTGAGATTGTGGACAGAAGTGCTAAGTTCCGGCCTCATTGTCATAGCTTGCGTTTTGAAGTAGCAGAACGTTCCATAATCTACACATGCATGCATATACATCATGTAAAATAACACATATTACACATAAACTTTAGCAAAACACCAAAAGAGAGAAGCAAGAGCGCTTCATAATCCACGCTGATCAGGTGCTGCAGCAGCCAATGAACCCTCTGATCTAATCCTCCGGCAGCTGACGTGGCGCATCTCAAAGTGAATGATTAGATCATCCATGAGTGGGTTCCCGTGTTTGCTTGTCGAGACAAATATGGAAATGTGTGGGGCCATTCCTCTAGCTGGCTATCATGATTGGCTTCTGTTGAAGGATGAATGGATAGGATTGCTGCATGCACATTCGAGAGAATGTGAATATTTCTACACAAGACGGAGATAGAGATGGAGAAAGCTAGTTGCAAAAGATTATTCTTTTTTTTTATAAAAAAAATTCTTTCTCATTCTGCTTTATTGAGATTTGATTTCATGGCTGCTTACCATGAAAGTAAAGACCCAGTAATCTCTCCAAATTCAAGTGAAAATTGGAAAGACTTTGTAATTGAAATTCAGTCTGTCATGCAAATGCTAATGCTAATGCGTTTTCGTGTCAAAAGTCATAGAATATTATTACTTTGTTTTCATATTTTAAGTACCTTTCTCTTTTATAGCCTAAAGTTAATTTTAAAGAACATTATTAGACAGCTAGGGTCTCGAGAAACAGTTTTGACTTTTTCGTGGTTACTCATGATAAGCAAAATCATTTTTAATAGCCCGTCCGTCAACCAAAGCAAAAGGAGAATACAAATCATAGTGATTTGGGATTCTTAAGGACTTATTGACATATATATATAATTATTCCAATTCCATGAAGAACTCTTGTATCAACTTTTTCCGACTCACAGTTAACTGACGAGACTCGATTCATATATGCGTTTTTACTAAATTTACACAATGAGAACACTGCCATTCTTTACATTGTGTGAAGATATTAGAAACCTTCGTGATTCAGGAACTTTCAAAAGTTAATCTATCAGCAAATCAACAACGGTTGTAAAATACACAACTTTGAATATTATAACATATTTCTACCTGGTCGGGTCGGCCCTGTCGGGCCTTGTCGGGTTTTGGGCCGATCGGTCCATTCATCAAAGATATCCAGTCCAAGCCCACACCCATGCCCCATTAGACCTGTCCATATGAG
>JANZLH020000092.1:875006-889183 GCA_026770325.2 Erythroxylum fimbriatum | reverse complement strand
AGGCTTGATTTCGGTTAGGTCTCAGGTTCGATTCCCTGCTAGCCCCTCTTATAAGTAGGGTGTTAAAAAAAAAATCTTAACTACCAGATATGTGTTAATATGTACAATCTTAATTAAATAAACTATAAATTAAGGATGACAATGAACTAATCAATGAACTTAAATTTAGATATTTTCAATGGGTCGACTTATGGGCCAAATTAGGCCTAAACTAATTCGTGCCCAACTTTTCTAACTTAGGTTTCGAGCAGATCTGGGCCGAGCAATTTGGACCCAAACTCAATTAAAAATATTTAATTTATACTTTTAACTTTTAAAAAATTAAGGAGACCGACCTATTGTCATCTCTACTCTAAGTCTCTACTTTATTTTACCTTATCATATACAAACATAAACTATAAAAATATATAAAAAGAAACATACATTCTCATCATCGCGTTTTTGCAAATCTTTGTGGTATCAGAGCCAACAAACTAGTTCTTCGTAATACTCACATTCTTCTAAAATATATCTGAAACACATGTACATAACCAAAATCTAAAAACATTAAAACACACACACACACAGGTAGCCAGCTAAAATCTAGAAACATAAAAAATTATATACATACACAAGAATCTACAGTTTAACCACTTTACTAATTTTTGTAAGTTGATCTCCAATTTCAAGGGCCCCCAGGTTCGACCACCGTTGGAGGAGTGAACCACGGTTTAATCTTGGACAGCCCCCTAACAAAGCGGTCACTTTCTTCCATTACAGTTTAACCACTTTACTAATTTTTGTACGTTGATCTCCAATTTCAAGGGCCCCCAGGTCCGACCACCGTTGGAGGAGTGAACCACGGTTTGATCTTGGACAGCCCCTAACAAAGCGGTCACTTTCTTCCGTTACCAGAAGTCGAACCTAGGACCTTGTACCAACTAGATTCAATGAATTACCATCAAGCAATTCTAATCACCTTTGATCTTTTGAGCTATGTTAATGACACTGTCTTCTCACTCGACATTATCTCTCATCTTCAAATTATGTTAACTGACAAAAATTTGAGAGATTGGTCTACTGCTTTTTCACTGCCTCCTTATCCAGCTCTATTATAAGACTCATTATTGGCTCTTACACAGCTAGTGATCTTTGGGTCAAAGCCACTTCATGTAGCAATGTAGCTCTCAACTCTCCCTTATGCGGCGTAAACTTCACATCTTTAAGAAAGGAGACAATTATATTGCTAACTATCTCACTTTGATCTCCACCACTGCTGACGAGTTTCCAATAATTACGGACTAAATCTCTAACAAGGATCTTTTCCTCTTCATCCTTAATAAGCTCCCACTAGATTATAAGTCAATTGAGTTGGCCATCACCTTCACCTAACTTCAGGCGAAACTCCTTATTCATGAGTAACAACTTCTCTCTCACCATCCTTCTGCTCCACCAAACACAGCTCACACCGCCATCTCTGTCGTAAAATGCTCCTTCCATTTTTTAAGTGGCCGCAGAACCGCCATAGAACAATGAGGATGAAGTGTCCATCATCGCAACCTTAATGTTGAAATGGGACATGGGCCCTTCACTTTATATTCACTTTATTTTTTTTCTGGAGGGTAAGCACCTATGTTGTTCTCACAAGTGGGCGTTTGACCTACTCTGGGCCCGTTGATGCCAACAGTTAGGCTTTTGGTCCTGTACTCGCCTGGCAAAAATGATCTTACATTTGATTTAAGATGTTGAAATCTTCAACTTATGAACCTGTAGAGATTGTATGACGTTGGTTCCCCTGCTAAATTTAGAACTTTTGAGAGCTGTTTAAGACAACTGATCTTACCATTAACAGCAGTTTGATTTTCGACATCAAGTATGAACAGTTTGTCACGGTATGCTGGTATGTTCCAGTCCATATTTTGCTCTTGTCGTGCTTCATAAATTTCTTATGGCAACGATTCACTGAAATTCGGTACTTTATTGTCTTCCTCTGTGTGTTCAAACTCATACATTACACTGATACGTTTTCCATCCAACATCTGGAGCTTCCACTGATACTATTTTCAATTCTTTTTCAGGCATGCACTTTATCAAACAGAAAATAAACCATTAACGTTAGTTTGGGAGGATCAGAATTGCAGTCCGTGACCGTATGAGTATTGGCAGAGGAGTAAAGGGCAAGTTCGAAGACAACAGCACGTGTTTGATCATACACATTTCCATGGTCCAACGAGGCTGCATTTGCTGGTCAGATGATCAAAAGCCAAATGTCCACATCATTGGATGATTCTGCTATTGATGAAGGGTGGTCATCGTTTTTTATTGACATGAATCTGGTCGTGTTTGATTCTTCAGAAGACTTATCATTCATTTCTGTTGTAAGAAATCATTTCTGTTTTCCATATCGGAACACATTTCAAGGTTCATCATGAATAAATATTAAGGCCGGAGCCTCACCATCTTTACCCCGTCAAGTTCAAAACAATCTCTTTCTGTTTTCTTTGGATTTTTTGGGGATTTGAACTCAACTCCACATTGGTAAGCATCCTAAACCCTTAAAAGTGTATGTGACGGGAGGCAGCATAAGAGTGAATAATTATGGAGAAACGATTTTAAGCTTATTATCATCACATTAAACTTAATATATAACAATGGCCAAAAAGATGAATGATTATTCATAGGATGTGAATCAAGAAGCAGAAGTGGTAGCTGGACAACCATCTTTAACACAGGCCAGAATATCTCTGTAGTCCCTAGTAATGGTGAAGGAATCATACACCTTCCCATCACTGCTTTTTTTATATTCCAAGAGCAGGGAAGAGTGGTTAAAAGCTGTTAACTTGACGAAGCCCCAGTCATAGTCCCTGTAAATGCTCCATCTGGGAATCACTTTACTGAAGGGTGATAAGTGAGCCCCTGCTCCACCCACCACAATATGAATTGTTGCTCCTAGCACGCCTCTGTAATGATGCTTTTCTCCATTCACACATTTGCTCTGCTCATTACCAATGGAAACAGCAGAATTATCAGTCGTATAAGCATGAAATAATAAACTTTTTGTCTAAACTAACTAAAGATTTCAAAAGATTGATGATTCTCAGCATGTACTCTCCAAATATGTATGATATAAGTCCTTAAAATCAGCTGAGAATGTATGAATGGTGATAAAATATGCATGATCCAAAAGGTTGATGCTATTCATGACCATATATAGAAGTAAGGTTTTGCGCAGATTGGATTATCTCAAATTCTGAACACGAAGTATGGAATAATGTATTGTGAAACCTCTGTTTGCGATTGATGGTTTGTGCTGCAGCCGGAATGTCATAGCCGGGCTATAAGAATATGATAGAAGCATGTCTCTCCAAGCATACATACATACATATATATATATCTGTGCAGTTCCATATGATAAGCTGTGTATCCTTTACTGACAAGAAAATTTAGGGTTACACAGCATACCTGATAAACAGGACACGTCCTTTCATAGTTGTGCACATGTCCATAAAATGCAATATCTACCCTGTATTTCTGCCAAAGGTTCTGTAAGCTCTCTCTCCCCATGGGCTCTTCAAATGAGCCCTCTTCACCATACCACTGATTTGATGAATACCCAAGAGGACGGTGAGCTGAAAAGATCAACCAGGGCTGCTTTCGCCTATCTACAGTAGATAGACATTCCTCAATAAACTTGTATTGTTCTGTACCCTCTCTCCAGTCATGCTCAGAGTCAGCCATGCAAAAGCGGAACATGCCATAATCAGTTTTGTACCTGCATGTCCATGTACTGAATTTAAATCCAGGAGAGGTTTATACAGAGTCTAGCCATATATAATGATATATACAAACTTTACTGACACATTAAGTGTAAGTGCTGCAATGCTTCTTAAAGACCTTTAAGCATAGATAGTCATCATCAATTAACCCACCAAAACTTAGCTCTGTTCTCTGCAGGAACAAAGAACATAGTCTCTGCTGGCACACCACATTCTCCGCCTGAATCTTCTCCATCGTAGAAGGATCCTGAATTAGGCCAGTCTCGCTCATGGTTACCACTGCATAAGAATGAAGGGGCTTCAATTATAACTTTAATAAAGGGAATACCAATTGCCTTTCCATAGCAAATAGCAAGGGCTCGTGAAAGACCATATGCACCTTGCAATCATGTAGGGCACAGTTGCTGCGATGGGCTCCACTTGTGCTGTGAATTGATCCCATTGAGAAAGGTAGCCGTTTGAATAGGTTATGTCTCCTATATGGAATACTATGTCATAGTTTCTGAGATCCTTGATGAGTTGGTCTGTGGTGTTCAGCGAACCAGGCTGATAATTACTGTACTCATTCGAACCATCACGCTCTGCCTGAAAGATAAGGTTAAAATGGTGAATCATTCGTCTGATGAGCAGTTGGATAGACACTTAGTACTATCCATTTGGCAGGAATTATCTCAACCGCCACCATTTCGTATGGTTGAAATTATAGCTCATCACAAAAATATGACATTTGCGGCAATCATGTACCAGAATTTTTAAAGTAAAACCAGCTCTTGTACCAGATTTAATGCTAAAAGAAAACAGGGAACATGTAGCAATAGATCAAGAGACAACCAAAAATAAAAAGGTGAATGAACATGTATTCCTCACTATCAATGGAACAAGTATCTTAGAATTCCAAGACTACCTTCCCCATGTCACCAAATATTATGACTCGCTGCAATGAGTCTTCTCCAGGAAAGGGGGATGACTTGAAAGTGTAATTCTTCCCCCAAACAATTTCATTATTACACAAACGGTGAGCAACCCGATAGGTGTACCTGAAAGGACCAATCACAAATTTATTTACTGTGGAAGTTACTGTCTTTGAGGAAGATGGTTATTAGAGATGCCTACACAGTATTTGGCCAGAGATTCTTCAGAAAACTTGTGTGTATGAATCCAGGATCACGCCAGCCAACACTTCGTGCAGGTCCACCTGCAAATCATAGAAGCAAGCAGACTTAATACAGTCTAGAGTCTTAGCAGAACACATGATGAGATGCACTAATTGTTGAGCAACTCAGAATTATAATTCTCTCTCATCAACAACAAAAGCATGCTAGAGATTTTAGAGATAATCCTCTGATGAAGTCTAAGGAGGCAAAGAATCAATCTGCCTACATTAAGGCAGCAAAAAAGATGCAGCTTTCAAAGGACACAATATGTGTTTGCAAACAGGAAGGTAGGGACCAAAGAAATGCCCCCTGGATGCAATTTGGGACCGAAGGTGCAGTTCACAAAATGTTCCATGATGGAATTTCAAAATTAAGCACAAGGTTGAAAACATTGATTTGCACAATGGTATGAATCAAATTGAAGTAAGAGCACTTCAAAAGTGCATAACTAACTTTCTTTGCTTCAACAAACAGTTAAACTTGGACTCTACCCCTTGGGGTTAATAAGATAAAGCACTGCAAGTTGATAGTCGTACCACACATGCTGTTCTTATCAAATGTCAATGTTCCAGCAGGAGACTGCTTTGAAGGTTCTCCATCCCGAGCCCATTCAACAAATGGAACAGCTTCATCTATGTTGTAACCGCTAGTCCAGGTTACAGTCATCTGTGCAACACAAAATGGAAAGTTAAATTACACGGCACAGTTGGCGTCAGTGAAAACCAAATAGGTCCCAAAAGTCATATAAAAATGCAATAAAGTAACATCGCCATTATGTTTCTAGGTTAATAAAACTTCCCCCCACTTTATTCTTCATCACAGGGTTTTCGGTGAAGCTTTATATGATTTTGGAGAGTAATTCTAACAAATCATCAATAGAAATCCAACTTACTTCATCCCAAGACTTTCCTTGAGCAAGGCGTGGGTACAAAGGTGCTTTCGGATTAGAAAATGATATCTTATTCGAAATTGCCACCAGTTTGGGCTGCAATAAAATGAAAATGAAGTAACTGCTTTAACACCATCATAGTCAATTATATTACTTTGTGAAGGACAAGATAAATCACGAAATCATACACAGGCATTCCAAAAGCTCTAAAGCAGTAAATGCTACTAACTATGAAAATGTGGAAACTCTGAAAGTAAATTCCAGAGGGAAAAAAGGGTTGAAAACTCACATTCCAAATCCCGCCTGAAAATACGGCAAATGCAAAATCTGCCCGCTGATTTATTAACTGAAACTTCAAACAACTTTTGCCTGTCTTCGTGTATCCTGAATTGGAATCAGTTGCAAACTTGTACTGGAATAGAGATACAATTTGGCACAGAAGTTAGAAGCTTATCAGCAAAGATTCTATGATTAACCTTTTACTTAATGTCACAAGACACATTTCGAGTACCTTTATTGGAGCAGTGCAAACGTAGGGACTTTGTTTTTTTGGATCACCACTAGGCCAACAAGTGGAGCCACTGCAATATTGGAAAAGAGAAGTCCCATTTATCACACACAAGATCTGAGAAGTTTCTTCAACTTAACAGCTCATCAATGGCCAAATAAATGGTAAATCTTGATGATAATTAGTAACACCAGACTTCTAAAGACATCATTAGGAATACAAAAAACAACAAGGGGCATAAATTTTTGGTGGAACACAGATAAGGCATTACTCGAATTTTGCAGGAGAGAAGACCCCGACCCAATCATTTTTATCAGGATTAGGGTGCTCAATATTCACCGTAACCCATTCCGTATCTTGACCCTGGAAGCATACGAATGAGAGCACACTTCAACTTCATAACTCCAAAACAAGTATAACAAAGTCATAACAAGCTCAAAATGCCCATTACAGCTTAGGTTACCAATTACTACTTTGCTAACAAATCAAGACGAGCTCTTGTTTTTTTTCTTTTACAGAAAAAATGATATTGGTACTGATTCAACGTTTTCGCAAATTCTGATTAAGGAAAGACGCAACCTTTCATATGCCAACGGCAAAATAACTACCGTAATAACAAACATCTATTCAACAAAAGCTAACATTGCGAAACCCAAAATAGAAAAGTTGAACTTACCTCCAAGCCAATTGTGAGAGGATATGCATTGACAGAAACGGAGTCGTCAAGCTCGACAACAATGTTGTGAACTCCGATCTTGGACAAAGGCTGATCAACGAGTCCATCCCCGTGAGCCCAAACGTAGCTTAATCTCGAAGAGCACACCAAACACACAATCATCAAAGCATGTAACCACCTCAAACTCTCCTCCATTTTCAGCAGTTCTAAAAGATATTCAAACGGGACGAGTTTGAAATTTCAGAGCTCGAAACGAGGCTCGTGCTGGCTCAGATTCCTGTAAGATTTCTTACTGCTCTTGTTTTGTTGATCTTTAACACGAAGAAAAGGCGTGGAAGGGTCGTGAAAGAGAGGAGAAACTAACAAACACTTGTGATTGTGTGTTCTCTCAAAACACACAGCCACAAGCGAAAGCGACTTGAATCCTCCTCTCTCTCTCTACCACCCGGTTTATAAAGACAACTCGAAGATACTTGTTAATGGGTTTAGAAAATCTGAACCCTCCTCTCTCTCTCTACTACCCGGTGCATAAAGACAACTCGAAGATATTTGTTAATGGGTTTGGAAAATCGGAGACAGATCTTTGACCGTGGCATTATTGAGGTTGTTGAGAACTGCAAGATTCCAACGTTATCGTGAACTTGTACATGATGAGTTTTGTTCAAATTTAAACATCCGCATCAATACGAGGATCTGTATAGTATTTTTGACCAGCAGCACAACTTGGTTGTTGGTTCTTCAAACTGCCACTAGCTACTATTTGGGTATAAATAAGAGATGGAATGTTCAGACCAACAAAGATTAGAACTTTACGCGTAATATCAGTATATAAAGTTACTCAATTTGTTCCAATCCATCTTTACTCCATTTTCGTGCTTGTCCTCTTTCAAAACACAGAGACAACCGAAATCTACTTTAGCCCTTCTCCGCATCTACAGGATGGTTTCTATAGTTTATATAAATGAGACAACTAACGTAATTTGTTCATGGGTTTAGAATATCGAATGACAGATCTTTGTTCGTTAGAATTTTGAACTATACATAGGTATAATAGGTTGTTGAGAATTCAAGATTACAACTTTATCGTGATTTGTCATTTATATTCAAATTTCAAATATCATATTATATTGATGATCGTATGAAGTTAATGATTTAACTACAAATTGGCTCTTTGAAATCATATGTTCCTAATCGATTCCAACTCATCTCATCTACATATTTATGTAGGACCTCAAGCTATTCGGTATCCGGTGTCAAATGGACAACTGACTAGTCCGGATTCGAGCCGGGTAGGACCCTTGTGGGGCGGTGAAGCTCTCCCTCACGAGTTTTAAAGCGACTCCATTCCTAAGGCTGGAATTCAAGACCTTGGTTAAGGATGGAGGAGTCCGTACCACTCCACCATAGCCCTCGTTGGTTCAATCCATTGTTTCTGATTAGCTCTTATTTTCATTTATGGAGTGTTTCAAAATTCAAAGGGATTTTGTATGATTTGACCACTAAAATTTTAAAAGGTTTATTTTCTAATAATATGGTTATGATCAAATATTTAAAATATTTTAATTTATAAAAAAATTAATAGTAATTCATTTACTAAATGATCGATATTTACCGTCGGTACACTTACCGACAGCTGTTTTAACGATGTCGTTGGCTGTCGGTAATTTTCCGTCGCTATTTTACATTACCGTCGGAAAACATTTGAATTCCGTCGGTAATTTCCGTCGCTAAACGCCCTATTTCTTGTAGTGAATTGCGGGAAAGAGCTATAGCCTTTACAATGTTATTGTTCATATTGTAATAATTTAGATATTATTCACAAAAGTAAATATTAGAGTATAAATAATAATTATAACAATTGAAGTATGTGATTATAATTAGTAATTGATTGATGTGTCAAGAAAACAAATTAAAGAATTTAAATCTTATGAGAATTCCAATCCTGCAAGTTTGATTATAATTTAATATTTAAAACTTACTAGAAAGTATTTTATAAGAATATTTTGTATATCCTATTTCTTTCAATTTTGATTTACTTGTGATATTATAATTAGATAAGTAAATATCACAAGTATATTATAAGTAAACATACTCCATTATTTCTATCAACTTCGTGATTTAGATAAGAATAATAAGATCATACTAGAGATAGAAGTTTTTTGTTTTTATGGACAGAAGTTGATATGATGAGAGGGATTAAGGGTTGTCATAATCATAACAACGTCCTTGTGATGATGTTTAACATGCTAACTTCTTGCTATACATAATTAGCAATCATTAACGTCGCTTTAGGGTTGGGACTTGGCACAAAGATTCTCCATGGAATCTGTCCTTTTCGCTTGGATCCAGTGCCGCTTTACCTAACCTCCCGGCTTAAGCTTAATCCAAAGCACAGTAAAACCTTGATCTTAGTCTCTTCCTTTGTCCTCCTGCGCAGGACAGGAGGTGGGAAAATTGTGCAGTTGAGAGCACAGGAGATGGGAAAATTGTGCAGTCTCAACTGCTCACTTCCTTTGTCAAGTGATGACAGACTATCCTACATATGACATCCTGTTCCTTGTAAGATGAAACATCCCCTCGAAATTGATAAAAGCTGTAACCAACAATTGCATGCATTATACTGATCATGAAAAAAAATGACACTTCCCAACAGTCTTCTCAGCAGCAAGTTTGTTTTCTTTGGACTGTGTTTTTCTTTCTGATATAGCCACATTACTAAAGAAGTCGTGCTATTGTTGTAATTCATGACTTTAAGCTAGGAAAAGACGAGATACATACCTAAATGCGATTTTAATGTTTCTATAACAGTTTCCTTCCTCTAATGTAAAGTATGGTTGCCGAGTGCCTTGTTTTCCTTGTACCACGAAGTAAAAGAGTAGCAGAGGAACATCCATAATAATTAAGTGGAACGTAAATGGGCATCAATTATCCTCAAGGGGACATGAATGAGTATCTGTCGGAGTTGAAAAATTAGCGGATCACCAAGACAGCTGCATTTGTTAAGTAATCTTAGAACTTACTTAAAAAAAGGGAGATGTCTTAAATAGAGAGAGACATCAAGAAGAGGAAATGATTACTTAAATCCAATTGCTGGTTGATAAAGGGACCTATTCTCTAATGTCAACATAATCCTTGTTTCAATCTTCAGTTATGTTTTCTGATCAGGACTCGTTTAGGATACAGCATGTGCTTCATTAATTAAAAATCATTCTCTCCAACTCAGGGGTGTGGTTGAGTGACATGAATTCATTCATCCTTAACCAAAGGTCAAGGGTTCGATCCTTGACTTTAGGTATGGAGCAGCCTTAAATCTTTGGGCCAGCTGTCCCACCCTGTGAGGTACTTACAAGTCAACGAGGAGATTAGTCACTAAATTCGTCGGTAGATACCTAATCTAAGACCAAAAATCATTGTCTTCAGCGATCACAAAGCAGCGAATTTGTAGCTCAATAACATTATCTTTCATTTCATGTCCTTGTTTTATTCTATAAAAAAGGAAAAATAAAATAAATCTCAGATAATGTTCCCTATCTAACTTTTCTAGTTCGTTCAATAAAACTATTTTCGGTTCTATTGACGATTTTTCTGTTCAGAAATAACATGGTAGCTCGGCTCGACCAACAAATATCTAATCAATATTGCAGAATAAATAAACTCATGAGTAAGATGGCGAGGGGACATGACGTGATTATTTTTATCTTCTACTTGTACCTCAGAGCTTGCTTAATAAAATACAAAACGACCACGTAACAGTTGCAACAACTGTACAATTCAACACCTTTGTTATTTTAACTCTATCGAAAAGAACAAAACAGGAGAGGACAACGGCACCGTCCATCGGTGCATCCACGTCTGAGCTCAATCTTGTTGGCCGATTCCGCACGTGTTTACGGATGTTCTGCTTCCACGTGTCAGTCCCTGTCGGTCATTTTGTCCGTCCCCCAGCCTCTTCGGTCAAAACGTCACTGCTTCGACTCACTGACGTGACGTGGCAACTTCTACATTGGATGCCTTTTTTACTTTTTTAAATGTCATCTTAATAATAGCTAAATTTGCACATCCTTTTGTCTTGTACTTCTCTTCTGGGGTTTTGTTTCCATTTGGGGTTGTTGCGGGAAAGAATTGGATATATACTATATGTAGCTAATGAAGATGATCGAATATTAATATTTCTTGGATTTAATAGGTTCCGATAATGAAGCTCTATTAAATTATTTATCAATTAATTTAAGTTTGTGTTGGCAATTTATGCATGGTGCATGAGATAAGTCATACAAATGGCAATAGTTTCTTTTCATCATAAACTTGGTTGCTCTTAAGCTGATCATATTTTGCAAGTGTAAAGTCAAAAGGATAGAAAAGAAAAAAGAAAAAATTCGACAATGGTTTTCTATTAACAATAATCCGAATATATAGGAGTAGGGACTCTCCATTTTGTAATGGGTTGAGGGAGGGACATCAATTGTATGCAACATTCTTTTTTATTTTTTACAAAGAGACTATTTTCGTAGTTTAAAATAACCCGTAATCTTTTAGTTATAAAGGAGTAACTTTACCGGCTATTTCTAGATTAGTCCTCTTTTTAAAGATTTCCTATTTTCAAGAAAAAATTCAAATTCAAATGCATATGATTATTTATATTTAATTTAATTTTGAACTTTAGTAGTAGGTAGATTAGTTCAATTTCAAAAATAAAATTGAAGGACTTAGAGAGGACTCAATTAGATTTTGACTAAATTTTGAGAACTAATTTGCGAATCTATCATAAACTTGAGCTAAATTGGTTTTTTTTTAATGTTTGCAATTATATTTGCAAGGTTTTTCAAAAGATAAAGAAACATTGTTTTACAATGATTAAACAGCACAGGATAAGATTAAACCAACACAAAAGGCCTACGACTCTCCGATTAAATATAGGGACAAAGGAAATGTGTATCTGTTGTTACTTTTCAATCACTTTTTTGTCCAAAAAGGTACACGAACTTACATGCTGATCTATTCATCAATGAACTAGGTCGCTGTTACACGAGAGACATCCAAATCTCATTCAATAAGAAAACGACACAAGCGCACACTCTACGCATTCTCTTCATCTAGTCATTATGAGGTGCTCGCGTAGGAATTGAAGGGGACAGTTTCATGAATTCTTATAAACCAAAACAATTAGACCGAGAGATATGGACTATGGGTGGATAGATTCTTCTTATGCAAGCAAGCTTATATGTTATGTGATTAAAACGCATGTTTAGTCTAATGCAATTGATCAATTGAGTTACGGGAACAATAATTAGGCCTTGTCGCTGCATGTCAAGCTAGGAATGTTCGTCCATACCACTTACGTTTGCCACATTGTCCTTGGCACACCGTCACGCATCTATCCGACCAAAGTGAATTAAAATAAAGCTTAAGTTGTTTATTAGAAATTAGATGGGTTTTGTGCTCGTACGAGTATTGACGAAATGACGTGAGCTTGTCTTTATATACTTGAATTT
This sequence comes from Erythroxylum fimbriatum, assembly GCA_026770325.2. NCBI lineage: Eukaryota > Viridiplantae > Streptophyta > Magnoliopsida > Malpighiales > Erythroxylaceae > Erythroxylum > Erythroxylum fimbriatum. The sequence goes on along the minus strand of JANZLH020000092.1, from coordinate 876,709 downwards.
CGAATGCAATGAACTGGACAATAAACTAATTGTTGGTTGTGACCTAGAAACGGAAATAGTAAACAAGCCAAACCCACTTGCAGTCGTGAATTGCCCACCTCAATGCTAGAGGTAGAGGAGGTATGACAAGAGTTGGGCTTCATGTCAATGTTACGTTAGATTCTTTCTTCGAAATGAACCCACACAAGTTCTCAAGTAACCCCATTTAATCGTTAGTGTATCAGTCTCATTTTGTCAAGGCCTTCATGTCGGCTAATGAAACCTGTTCACCCTTTTTAAAAGCATTTTGAATTGGTGGAAAACCTGAAATTTGCATTTGCTTAAAGGAGGAGAGTCCTTGGACATTGCATAAATGATATTTGATGTAGAACGCTAGATCATTTTATGGTTGCTCTTCGTGTCAAGTCATGTTTTACCTTTTAGAACGAAGAGTGTCGATAGAAGATATACAAATGGAATGACAAAAAAGAGAAAAAAAAAAGTTTTTGATTTTGAGCAGAGACGGAGCTATGCATATGGCCCCCCTTTCAATTTTTTTATATAAATAAACTTATATAATTTTTTAATAAATAAGGACATTTTTTAAATGTTGACCCCCGGCTCCCTCTTAGAGTTGGCCTCCGGCCTCTGGCCCCTGACCTCCGGCCCCCCCTTAGACTTGAGTCTGGCTCCATCCCTGCTTTGCTCTTTATACACTTTTAATAGATAGATTCTAAACAGGCTTTAAGTCCATTATTCTTATCTTCATAACCTAATCAAATCTAATTGTTTTTGAGATTTATCTTTGTTTTTTTTTTTACAATAAACAAACAACAAAGAAGCAACAAATCAATAAAGAAGAAGCAACTAAGCCCCTAAAGCCAACAGGCTTTATCCCATACACCCAGACCTAGACCTTTCAGAATTGATTAAAGAAGACGAAACATAAGAAAGAATAACAGAAGAAATATTACTTAGTAACAAATACCAAATAACGCGATTTGCATATAACAAAGCTACCCTTACCAAAGAATAAGTGGCTTTATTAGCATTTCGAGAAGTCCACATGAAGGATAGATGTTGAAAGTGAGTCTTCAGCTCCTGACAATTAGCAAAAACTAAACCAACTCAGAAAAATTAGAAGAACCATAATTGATCCTATCAATAACTTTTAAACAATCTGATTCTAAAATAACATTATCTAAATTAATACTTTTGATCCAAGCTAAAGCTTATCTAATAAAGATGGCTTCTGCTAGAGTGACATTATAGCAAAAGATAATATGCCCCGAAAAACCCGAAATAAAATTACCATCGTGGTCCGAAGAATAACCCCAAAACTGGACTTGTTCTCCCCTTTAACAAATGAAGCATCAACATTGCATTTGATCCAACCATTCAAAGGTTTCTTCCAACATAGATTACAACTTGGCCTATTAAAAACAGCATGCACTTGAGCAAACGTATTTTTTGCTTCTTTCCGGTCTCTAAGATAGTCATTCGCAAATGAAACAATAGTGTTCGGCGGAGTATCTTGTTGTTTCCAGCAAAAGAGATTTCGATGAAACCAAAGACTCCAGCCAGTGACGGAGCCAAGGACGGAGATATGGGGGGTCCAAATAAAATATAAATTTCACAAAAATTTTCATATCAACACTAAATAAAAAAACAAAATTTTATTAAGAATATAAAATAACTAAAATTACAATGATCCTTGCCTACTT
>JANZLH020000092.1:830568-848165 GCA_026770325.2 Erythroxylum fimbriatum | reverse complement strand
GTTGTATAATAAGTGTCGTTTTAGATACATTTTAATTATTTTAAATAAGTGTCATTCTTGACTTTGTATGCATGTTTATAATTTTACTTCCAAAATTAACCTTTAATTTCTTTCACATTTTGATTACACAGATTACACAGATTATATTTTTAAGGCACTTTAACATATAATTAATAAGAGTATATCAAAAATTTTATTAACTTCCTTAATAAGTGTGTATTTATCTAAAACGATATTTATTATAAATTGGATGGAGCAGTATTGTTTAATTCGTGATTAATTATAAGTTTGTACCTAACAATGCCGAAAAAGCAGGGAAAACAAGGTGCAAGTCCAAGTAGCCAGTTGATGTCTAGTCGTCAGTTCTTTGTCTGTCAGGTTGATATTTTTCTTTCTTCAGGTCAGGGTTCTTCCTTATCCTTTGACCTCGTTCTTAGTCATCTGTGCTCTAAAGTAGATGATATTATTATAGCAAGGGGAAAAGAATGCAACTTTTAGATAAAAGAAGGGTTGAAAGCAGTGACGGAGTCAAAAATTTAGTATGGTGGAGCTCAAATATTTATTTTTTAAAATTTTGGAGGGCTCAGTACCTCACTGACCCTTAAATAACTCTGTCCTTATATATATATATATATTAAAAATAATTTTTTTAAAAATTTTGAGGGGTCCAATGCCTCCATATAGTTCTACATAGCTCCGTCTCTGGTTGAAAGCTCGAAGAGAAGAGACGCGTAAGGCTTGTAACAGTCATTAAATCAAACTTATTGTCTTTTTCCTCAGTTATTCTTTTCCAGCTTTTGATCGTGGTCCGGAGCCTGTGAACTGGGAAGGGACAAGGCTAGGAAGACAGTAGACCATCTTGAACTGAGTTAAGACATGTAAAACGACTCGATCCAGAAGATGATGTTGAAGAGTTGAACAAAGAAAGAGTGAAAGCGAAGTTATTAGTAAGTTGGAGAATTTCTCGGAAAGTACGAACAAAACTAAGACTAGGAGGCAGCAGGAGCCAGGAAGCCATGTGAGAAAAGTTTGGAATAGGGACAAAAAGACTTAGCTAGGGCAAATATTGGAAGTTAATAAGGGTAAATATGTCAAGAAAGCTTTCTTATAATTCGGCTTGACAGAGCCGTCACGGCTCACACCTTTAGCTCAGTTCCGGCTCGGGCTTGGACCAGTCCCCGTTAAAAGCTTTCTACAATTATAGTGGGCTAAATAGTTGAGATTAATCTTGAAATTATAAATAATTTTATTATATTATATTGTTCTTTGAGGTTAAAAAAAGGTGTTTCTGTGCTGTGTCAAATAGTACAAACAAGACATCTGTGTCATTATCTTCTTATTGTACTTGTCTTAATAATTTTGCAAGGAAGGAATTCACAGGGACATTTCACATTTCTGTTCCTGCTGGGCATAGCTTCTAATGCCACTGACAATTGTCATATTTTCTGTTGAATGTCAGGACTGACTAGATACGATTACGAAACAAAGGTTATTTTGTAGAACACGATTTGATTAATCAAATTGGTCGGACTTTGGAGCTTGTAGGTATTGTTGATCAATCTGAAGCTAAGTTAGTCATCGTATACGTCTGTTAAACAAAAGCAAAATATGCCTCTTTGTTCACAGGGCAAGGAGAAGAGAGTGTAAAAGGTTGAGACATGAACTACAAATGCCTTCTGAGCTGGGCTGCATTTTTTGTCGGCTTTAGTCTCTCCTCTCATCCTCTGCGTTAAACTGTAAATACTTACAGATGTCAATGGAAAGTTAGAGGTTAGCGAAAGGATATGTTCAGACTTCTCTTTGTGTCACATGATACAGAGCTAGCTGTTCCTCTCAAAAGTAAAAACAATACTTGCGATTTCCAAGGCAAAAGTATTGTAGAGAGAGACATACTAATAGATTGCAGGTTATTGGCTAGCTCCCTCTTTGTGTGATGTGTATCTCTCTATATGTGAAAGTTATATATATATTATTTGTTTGTCACATATACAATTTTACCATCGGCTGTCTTTGTCTGATTTGTCTTTTTTTTTGGAGTGCCCCTAAGGCTTCTCCACTGGCCATAAACACACTCTCTTTCTACCGGTCACTTCTTGTTGGGTTTCTGCCAAAGTTATAAAAGAACCTACAGAAGTTCCTGCAAAAAGCTTATGCAAACTTTCTCTTCACATATTACCCAACACGCCAAACAAAGCCTATTAAAGGCCCACCGAACCAAAAGCAAGTAAGCAACCAAAGTCAGTACTAACTCTCTCTCTCTCTATGGACTTGCATCTGAAGCAATGGAGAAACCAGCATCAGTCAGAGCAACATCCTTCTTCAAAGATGCCAAAACTCCTTGATTGCCATCAACCACACCATCACCAACAACAACATCATCAGCAACCACTATCAGCATCTTCTGCTCTTCCTTTGTTCGCACCTGAACCAAACAGCAAATTCAGTAACCTGTCAGCAATATCTGCAGACACAACCACAGCTACCAACATCGGATTTCCAAGTAAAGGTTTCTTTCTTTGCCTTTTCTTGCACTCAACGTCTCTTTCTTGACGGCCTTAATTTATTCCCTTCACCTTGCTTCATACTCACTTTCACTCTTTGTTAGGGTTTTAATGTTTCTCTTTGTTGTTTTTTCTGTTTATTAGGAATGGGAAGTCACTTTAGCTTATCTCAGTGGCAAGAACTAGAGTTGCAGGCTCTGATCTACAGATATATGCTGGCTGGTGCAGCTATTCCTTCTGAACTTCTGCAGCCAATTAAGAAGAGTCTTCTTCACTCTACTTCATATATCTTGCACCATCCTCTTCAACATTTCTCTCAGTATCAACCGGCCTGTAAGTGCTCATACTCATTTTCTTATTGTTTTTCATTGGTTCAGGTTTTGCAAGGTTTAAGGATTGTTTCTTTTTCTGTACTTAAGGAAAAGATTTTTTTTTTTTTGGGAAATGCGTGCCTGGGTTGGCCAGTTCTTGCTCTTGTTGGAATTCATGACCTCGTATAATTAAAATGCATGTTTCTGTCTTTGCGTTTGTACTATCAATTCTTTATTCTGCATATTTTCTTAACAGTACAGTTGCCTTGAATATTTGGTCAAAGAAACACCTAAAAGAATGTCTAAAACCATTGATTTCAGATTTGTTGTGTTTAACTAGTTATAGTTTATATATGATAGGAAAATTCCTGTTTATGATAACGTACTTGAGTTTGAAATAAAACTGACATTGTGGCAAATAGGTTACTGGGGAAGACTGGCAATGGATCCAGAGCCAGGACGGTGCCGGAGAACAGATGGAAAGAAATGGAGGTGCTCGAGGGACGTGGTGGCCGGCCAGAAATATTGCGAGCGCCATGTGCATCGTGGCCGCAACCGTTCAAGAAAGCCTGTGGAAATCCCCACCAACACCGCGACCATCTCTTCCAACGCGGGCGGCGGCGATGGACTCGGTGGTGGATGCGATGTTGCTGCTTTCAGTACCATCACCACTCCTATTAGTGCGCCATCTGTCGTTGGGGGTGGTAGTGGGACCACTTTTTCTTTTTCAGCGAAATCGCCTTCTGTTGACCTTCTTCACCACCTTGATCACAGGTAAAAGTTAGCTTCCTCCTTTCACCTAATTTACATTATTAAGTTTCAGTTTGGTGAGTATCTTTCCATTCCTTTTCTCTGAAGCCAATCTTGTGTGAGTACAGCCTCAAATGTAAAATTTGGTATAGAGCACAAGCTTCGCTTCTGTGCTAGAATTCAACCAAGCAATTAGTCCGGGGTAGGGGAGTAGGACCCTTTTTTTTTTTTTTTGAAGAAAGGGGAGTAGGACCCATGAACGACAGTCGAGTATGTCTGAAATCTAGTTTAGAGACTGGCTCTAAAACTAACCCTAACCACAGCTTTTGGATATGCTTTTCTTTTGTTTATGCAGTTTCATCAACAACATTTGGTATGTTTCCTTGTTGGGTTAAATAATCTTTTCTGAAATACCATATACTGTTTCTTGTACAGTTCCTTAGATTCCAGAACTGAAACAAAGGGTCTCTTTGGACCCCAAAATGAGGTTGGTAAGAAACAAGATGGCCACATTTTGAGGCATTTTTTCGACGACTGGCCACGATCCGTTCAAGAACCTGAAAATGCTGGAAACAACGCTAGTCCGATGAACTCTGCCACTTGCTTGTCAATTTCAATGCCTGGAAACTCATCATCGTCGGATGTGTCGCTGAAACTATCGACTGGCAACGGAGAGGAGGCAGGTTCCAACGGAGGCAGTGAAAGGGAGCAGCCACATCTGAACTGGGGAGCTGCCTGGAGTAACCACCAAGTGGCTTCCATGGGAGGACCTCTTGCGGAGGCACTAAGATCTTCCGCTTCCAACTCGTCTCCAACTAGTGTTCTACACCAGTTGCCTCGTTCCACTTCCGAAACTAGCGCTGTCAGCATTTGAATTTACATTTTAGTTTGCGTTGTACATGTATTTGAAGCATTCAGTTTGTTTGCTTTTATTTTTTCCAGATGACTGTCTTATTATTTTAAACGTGCATGGATGTGGTCTTCCTATTTTAGTTGGAACCTCTGATTCTGAATTCATTCTGTGATTTATTCATTACCCAAGATTACTCCGAGGCAAACTCAATCATACAAGAATAACCTCTAAACAAGCATACTGCATAACTCAAAAAGTCCAATTAAGAACCAAGGTAGTAGCTCAAAGCAACAATGATACTACAGCTCGTAAGAGCAGAAACACTTTAACAGGTTTACAATAAAAGTCAAGAAATGAACAGCAATGAACCGGGCCAAATTTTTTATGCCAAATTTTTTTAAATAATTCTTATAAAATTAAAAATATAAAACAGCGAATTTTTGTAATTAAATTTGAGCTTAAAAGTTAAAATCTAAGCTTGTTTTATCGACTGATTACCTGAAACCATATGCTGAAATGAACCTTTTTGAGACAAGACGGTCCTATCTCCTAATTGCGTCCTGTCCTTGTAGTTTAAATCACAAGTGTTGTTACAATGACTGCCTCTTTAGCTACAACTTGGGTTTTTCCCAACTTTTCTTTATGTATAGGACAGATATTAAGTTCCACTTGTGTTCATCTTTTTTGGTAATTAAGGTACTTGATACCGTAACCAAACACAAGGAAGAAGATCAGAACCCATCCAATAAGGGCAATGGCAACCGCAGGCAGAAAGTCATGATCGAAACCCAAAGTTTCCTTGATGAACACATTCACTGGCACTGTACCAGCTCCAGGTATGACCACAGGACTACTTTTATCACCTATTTGAGATGCCACAAGACCATATATTGTCCAGGACACCGGGTTGGCCCAGTAGTACCACCTCCACCATACAGGAATTTGCTGCAATCAACAACCAAATGTTATCAGGATATGAGACAAAAATAATTCAGTGTAGGAATTTTAACGTTACGTACCATCCTGGGAATGAGAAAGCCAGAGAACAAGTTCCATAAGGAAAGAAAAAAGGACATAACAATGGCAGCAATTTGATGTCCTGGAGTCAGGGCCACGGTCATCATCCCATACAATGTGAAGTAAACGAAGCTTGAATATATGATGTAGTAAAACCAGACGAATTTTACAAGTTTCCACTCAAAGTGTATCATAGAGAAAAGCAGAAGGGCGTAAACGATAGTTTGGACTGCCACATAAATTGCCTCTATCGCCACCTTCAAAGATAAAAACAGTTCCTCAGAACTATGAACTTGTGCATGCCAATGTCGTATCAATTTCCTCATATTATTGAAATCAATTTGAATTAATCAGAGGCAGATCTTTCAGGAATTTCCTTTAGATGGGAAGATGTAAAATCTTTAGCAGGTCCCTTTATGACTTCCTATCCAGAAGGGATAGGAGAAACTTCTCAAGGGATGACTACCATATTTACCTGAGCAAATGCAAAGACCAGTGAGGAATACATTCCAGCTGCTTTTTCACGATAGAAAACTGTTCTTTCAATAGCAACCACGGGCTGAACTGAGGTCGCATTGGTCGCACCAAGGAAAAGTATAACAGAATACATGGCTCCCAAAATATTCATCACGTCCTGTTGTTTTGATCTGCATGCGGGATTTTTATTAGAGTGAAGTTGTCTACGATGATAGACTTTGATAAGAGAACATCAGAAGACTTACAGCTTCAGCCCTTTGTTCCAGAAAATCATACCAAAAAGAAACCCGATAAATGTGGTCAGGAAGAAACGAATGGCATTATACTCGGGATTTCTCCAATAGGACTGACGCTGTTTCCAGAAACAAGCTTTGATTTGTGTAATATAAGGTTGTGAATACTTGGTTGGGAAGTATAGATCATTAGACCCTCGTGTTGGGGTGCTGAGTTCTTTGATAAGTTCCTGATTCCTCCTGTATAATGTGGAAAATGAGTGGAAGAACTGAAAACTAAGCTCTTCAATATATAATTAAGGTAAAGAACTTTTACATATAGAGGGAAGAGTTGGCATAAATTTCTGCAAAATCCACATCTAGCTGGGACTCCATTGCAGGAGAGCTGACATCAAGCATCCATGTTGCAGGGTTGATTCCATCCTCGATCTTAGGAACTCCTGGGATGGCCTGTGTTGAAATACCACAATTGTTCCGTCAGTAGTAGTAACATCAAGTCGCTTGATCTCAAGATTAATGATGAATTATAGCTAATCAGTATTTGGTGAATTGGAGCCAAAAATAGTAAAGAAAGATATGTTTACCTCAAAATATTCTACAAGCTTGTGCGAATGGCATCCAAGAGGTCCAGCATAAATTACTTGACCACCTCTTTTCATCAGCAATAGCTGAAACAGCCAAGATATAAAGTTGAACAGATTCAAACAAAATACAGATATAAACATATACAAATGCCAACACAGACCTCATCAAAAGCTTCAAAGATGTCTATGCTAGGCTGATGAATTGTGCACACCACTGTCCTCCCTGTATCTACAGTATTTCTTACGGTACGCATAACAATGGCAGCAGATCTGGCATCAAGTCCCGAAGTTGGTTCATCCATGAAGATAATTGAAGGGTTGGCAACCAGCTCTACAGCTATCGTTAGCCTCTTCCGTTGTTCTGTTGATAGACCATTCAATCCTGGAAGTCCAACCAGTGCATCTCTAATGGGATTTAGTTCAACCAACTCCATCACTTCTTCAACAAACATCTGCAGAACACATGGAAACAGAAAATTTAGTGTCATAGTAAACCACAAGGAGCTCATCAGAGGATAATTCCAGCAGCAGCGGCAGCTAAGTGAAGTAGAAAGCATAAAACGTGAAACAATATCGCAACTTTCACAAACTTATTAATGTTCATAATTCCGACGAAGCTAACACACCTTTCGAGTTTTTGTGTTAACATCTTTGAAAAGACGGAGCCAGGCTGAGAACAAAATGGATTCATAAACAGTAACATGTGGTGAATGAATGTCATTCTGTTCACAGTAACCACTGACACGAGCAAATGTTTCTTGCTTCTTTGGATAACCAGATATACTTATAGTTCCTTCAATATAGCCTTCTGTTTTCCTTCCAGCCAATACATCCATTAACGTAGTCTTCCCTGCACCACTTACACCCACCAGAGCTGTCAATATACCAGGTCTAAAAGCGCCACTAACGTCCCGTAGCAGTTGAAGGCGATTTTCTTCAACTCCGCGATTCTTCATTTCCTATTGCGGAAAACCAGATGCTGATTTCAATAGCATGTCTAGAAGAAGCACATCTTCTTCAATATGGTCCTTTTATTAATGTAAAGTTCGAAGGTCCTGATGACTTACGGTTGGCATATCCACATAATAGTTGACATGGTTGAAAGCAAGTGAAAGTGGTTGGAAGGGCAAAACCATCCCTCTTTTTGGTTCGTTATTTGGTCCAGCGTTTTCCAAGGAATTCCTCACTTCCATGTCAAACCCTGTAATTGTTCACAAAATTTTTAAGACATTGAGAAGATGATTTCAGCGGACATCTTTCAACTTTCAAGCACATGAACAATGGGTTTGATTCTATAATTGTTTGTAATACACAAGAGGATACAATTTCATTCATGATTAATGAAGAGTTCTAATGTTGGCTGAAAAGGGTGTTAGAATTTGCATGCAAGGAAATGGTGGCATTGGCTTAAACCTTGTGTTCCATATAGTGCAGAAGTTGATTTCGGCTTCTTCTTCTTGTCATCATCATCGGCAATGACAAGTTTTGAATCGGAAAAAGCTGCCAATAAAATATAAACACACGAAATTTTGATGTCAGTCATCCCATTCATCGTCTGTTCCAAAGACGAGGAGACAGGAGGTGAAATAACTTACGATTCAAGTAAGTTAAGGCTGCAATGAATAATATGTTGAACAGAAGAGAAAAACCAAAAAGTGCTCCAACACAAATCCAAAACCAATAATCATCAGTAAAGAAGCCTCTCGATTTCAACAGGACTTTTCCAACAGTAGGTGCATCAATCCTAGGATCTGGATTAGGCTGTGCATTACAGAACAGTTAGGACATAGAAACCAAAGCAGAATTGAGATGAGTTGAAGACAATCTATAAAGGGTACTTACTGCACTCCATCTTTTGTCCAGAAATTCATTCATGACAATGGCATTTTGTCCGTACATCATTGGAGAAATATAATAGCCCCATAGCATCCAAGACTTAACGTCATCTGAAGCAGAGCAAGAAGATGCTTAATTTATAACCAGATATTGACAATGTCATCTGAAGCAGAGCAAGAAGATGCTTAATTTATAACCAGATATTGACAATAATTTCATCAATATATATTTGTTACTCGAATTAAAGGTATAAAGCATAATAAGGTGGAGGCTGATTCTCTTCTGTAACTAACAATGTGAACATATATCAATGCTCTTTGATGTAGCCCACAAAAAAAAAAAAAGTAAGGCAATGAATCAACTGCTTACTCTTGGCTATTACAAATCCTCCAAGAGTAAAAACTATAAGCAAGGTGAAAGTTCCCAGTGTGCCTGCAACAACTTGTGTTCTTCCAACGGCAGCAATGAAACGAAAAAGAGATAGAGCCATTTGGTGTATACCAAAAAACGCCACAAACTGTCTGACAAGCCTGAGGAAGCAAAGGAAGATGTGTGTGAGTGAAGATACTACTACAACATCAGTAAGATGAAAATTTTGAACTCAATTCACCTGCTAATAGATGGTGCAAAACCGATAGTGTAATAGGTTAAGACAATCCATATCAGTGATTCCACAAATGATAATGGGATTCTAAGCAACCAGATTGGTAATCCATAAGCCCATGGAGGATAAAACAAGAAGTCCCTTTGCTTATAAAACACAGGTAGACTGAAGACTGTCATTGCAAGTTCTGCCATCCCATTAAACATCACATTAATTAGACTGAAAAACAATGCTCCAAAGAACTTTTGTCCATCTTGCACTGTCCCAGCTTTCATTTCTGTCCTTAGAAACACAGTGAAGGCAAATATTGACATTATTGTTATCTGGGACGTCTTGAATATATAAACAAAAGAATTTCGTTTCATCAGCAACCACTCCCTTGAGAAACATGCCTTGAAAAGTTCCCAATTTGAAATCCCATACTTGCTTGTCACTAATGCAGCCGGATGAGTTCTTGATTCTTCATAAGGATTGCTCAAATCTGATGCGAGCTCTTGGCCTATATGGAATGAGCTGAAGCCTTGCACGAATTCGGGAACTGAAAGAAATCTATAAGGTTCGTCCTTCTTGTACCAATACTGTTCTTGGTCTTTCTTGGAAGTTACTTCTTGCAGGAAGTCAGCTACTCCTTTTCTTTCCGGGCATTTGAAACCCATGTATTCAAAGAATTCTAGGATATGATCACGAGGACCTTGATAAACGATCTGACCTTCTGATAGTAGGATAATGTCATCAAAAAGATCAAATGTCTCCGGTGCTGGCTGTAGAAGAGAAATAATCATTGTCACATCCATAATATGAACCATTTGCCTCGTGAACTTGCATATCTGAAATGTAGTTGAACTGTCCAACCCTGTTGATATTTCATCCATTAAAAGAACCTTTGCTGGTCCTACCAGCATCTCCCCTGCATCCATTTCAGACAGCATTTTAATCATGCATCAAGAATATGGAAACCAGACAAATGAATCATATATGATTTCCATTCCGGTCAAACTGAACTTTACTCGTTGACTTCGGGTTAGGACCAGCATTTTGGCCAAGTGCTTGACCTTAGTCAAAGAAGAATACCTGTAGTCAGACGTTTTTTCTGTCCTCCAGATATACCTCTTATCATCTCATTCCCAACCGTAATATCTGCACAAATATCCAACCCCAGAATCTGTTGAAGACTCTTCAGTTAGTCTACAGGTTTACTTCTTTAATGTGCGAAAAGAGTATTTAAGAAAAATAAACTAGATATACCATACTATTTGAAATGAATGTAATAAACCTTGAGAACATAATCAGTAACCAAATTGGTTTGTTGGCCTGCCATTGCCGCTGCTTTCATGAATGCATCAATCTCAGGGTCTGGTTTAATTCCTGCTTCTTTCTCTCGTCTCGAGAGTTCTGCTAGCAATTCGTATCGTGAGCCCACTCCTAAGCAGCGTCCAGAGAAGTCCAATGTCTCTCTGACTGTCATTTCTCCGAAGTGAAGGTCATGTTGGCTAATATAAGCACAAGTCCTCTGAGGAACAAATTCATTAAATTCATGACCACAATACGTGATTCTGCCAGTAGCCTGTTCACAATGTCATTCAGAAACTACTAAGTCAGCTTAACTGGTATACAAAATGGGCCAGCAGCAAACAATATTTCAAGAAGCAGAAAATATACTTTCAAGTTAAGATCGAGTTTTCCTGCCAGAGCTTGCAGGAGTGTTGTTTTCCCAGCTCCAGGAGGACCGAGAAGTAAAGTCATCCTGAAAAATAATCACATATTGACAGACAATGAAAATAATTGTAATAGACAAGAAATAGGCATAAAATTGATCCAAAAAAAAAAAGAACATAAAACAAGAATGCTTGCAAGAATCACTTTGAAAAAAAAAGCTAACTATAATAACCATTGGAATGAAGTGGATACCTCGATGGTTTGACAATTCCGCTGACATCTTGAAGAATTTGGATTTTTCTCTTTTTGGATGGAACAAGACGAATCAGTCCAAGAACATTCTGCCATAACATCCAAGTTTCAACTTCATTCATTAAATAACTAATCTTTAAGTTCTCAATATATATATATATATATATATAAAATAAAAGTTTGTCATCAGAAAAACCAAGAAGAAGATTGAAAGACCTCAAGTGTGTTTAAAGTAGCATTAAGAAGAGTAGGAAGAGCTCTGCTCCCAAAGTACACTTTTCCCTCCACCGATAGATGCTCATACCGCACTTCAATCTTAGGAGTCTCAATCCCAACCCTACATAGAAGACTTCCTTTGGTAGGTCATAATCAAATAACTTAACAAGAAACAAACATGAAGAAAATTAAGCAAACTTGTCAGGAAAGAAAGATAGAAAGCTAATGAAGAAGCATTTACTGAAACTGACCTATCAGTTCTGTCTCTTACTCTCCTAAGAAACTTCTCATTATCCTCTTCAGCAATTTTCAATATCCTGTCAATCAAGTGCTTCCTGTCTTGCGTTCCAAGCTTTCTCACATCAATCTCATTTTGTACAACTTTTCCATTATCCAACACTTTCGTTAACACCCCTGTCCTCATGCGGTCGTATGTCGGCAACCGCTCAATCGCCGCCCACCGGAGCTCGTCCTCGTCCTCGCCCCGCCTCTCACTCCGGTTAAAGACATCCGTCTGCGCCATCCATACATCCCGGAAGCTATTAGATGTCCAGCTCCGGCGACTCACCGATGCAAAGCTGCTTCGGTTGCTCACTGATCTCGCCAGATCATCTGCCGCCAAAGCTGCCGCCATATGCGGTGCAATCAAGAAATAAAAACACTTCTCCTCTTTACGTAGTTTTAAATTTAATGTAACTTCACTTCACGTATCACAATATTAGTAAACTAAGATTTTTCCGAATCCATGGAGAAGCAGACTTCACTAACTAAAGAATAACTATGCTTAAAAAGGAAAAAGAAGCCGACAAACTTGTAACCAAATCCTAGGCTGCCACTTCCGAACTATGACAAGAACCCTCAAACTACTGTAGCCTACTACCAAGCCGTTGGGGTACAATCTTGATCAGATCGAATCACGAGGAGTGAGTTCATTAAACTAACACGCATACATGTGCACAAACGTAACCACCATGAAAATCCGAAGCAGCCGAAATCTTTCTCCGTCAGCTTGAATTAATAAACAAAAGTGTGCAGCCAGAGACGACATGTACTGTTCTCCAAGAAGTGTAGGGCAGATGGCGAACGAGATTTAAACTAGTAACTGAGGCGGCGAGGTAACAAGGAAGAAGATCAGAAATGAATGGAACGGAGCTCAATAAGTGCGAAGCTTGTCTGAGAAGGGTGAAGTTGTGGTTGTACTGATCTGATCTCTCCCTCTCTCTCTCATATATATGGGTCTTTTCGAATCTAATTTATAATGGTTTGCTTGTTTATTTGATACTGTTTGACATTTGAATTTGTGAGAGGGTTAGTAAAGGTTCTCTTTACTTGTGATTTACGAACATGCATTTGCACTCATCTCTTCGAATTGATGAGCCGAAGTGATAGGTTGGCGTTGCAAAATGTCGTAGGGGAAGTATAGAGATGGTTACGCCAATGATTGTTACAGGAGAGTCGACATCCTGGCCCCTGGGTCCTCAGTCCCTTGCATATTAAATTATACAATTTCCTCCTATCAGAATTCGACTAATATATTGGCCAAAAAAAACAGAAAAATTTTACTAATAAGTTAAAAAAAAATAATCCCTCTGATTCATAATAAGTGTCGTTTTAGATACATTTTAATTATTCAAAATAAGTGTTATTCTTGACTTTGTATGCATGCTTATAATTTTACTTCCAAAATTAACCTTTAATTTCTCTTATATCTTAATTACACAGATTACACATTATATTTTCAAGGCACTTTAACATGTAATTAATAAGGATATTCAGACATTTCATTAACTTTTTTAATAGGTGTGCATTTCTCTAAAACGACACTTATTATAAATCGTAGGGAGTAGTTATTTTCTCTTTTAATTATTGTATATACCTCATTGTGTAGGATGAATAAAAAGTTTAAGAAAAGGAAAAAAAGAAATTAGACTACCTAAAACTGGGAGTTCAAGGCTGTCGAATTCCTCCTTGGGATTTGATAATGAAAATCAGACTGCTTATCTTATGTGCAGCTTGAAGTTCTACAAATGTTAGCTTAGGACAGTAAGATACTTGCTCTCTCTCTCCATAAAAGGGGGGAAAAAATATGATAAATGATGCTGCTATGACTTAAGGAACGTACACGGTTGTTCAAGTCTATGTTGTTCTTATCAGCCGTCGTTATTGGCTTTGACTATTCTCAAATACAGACTTGACAAAAATGAAAAATCCTTAAGTAATTTTGTGATTGAAAAGGAATGAAATATTGAAATCTTCCCAAAATCAGAAGCTCCAAGATAAATAGGAACCAAATTATAAAAATACTGTTAAATGAAAGAGAAACCTACATCTCTATTCTGCTATAAACTCTCTACTGAATAATTAGCCCGAGCTAAAGACTTGAAAAGTTTTACCAGCAACATGTTCAGTACTAAGGGGGTTGTGCTTCTGGCTGATCACGTGGTCTCTGTATTTGACCATCTCTGCACTCGATGGAGAGCATTTTCGGCCTGCAAATGCACCAAAAAGAAGCGTCGGCTTATAGTATCTTCTACATCTAGTAGGCTTTAATTTAAAATCAAACTATATTAAAAATTACCTCCTTTTTCCAATCACATCTTATAATAATGATGGCCAATATCACCGTCTGGACAGCAGTACCACCAAAAATCATTCCACCCCAAATGCCCTAGTTGTATTAAAACAACAACATATTATTATTATTATTATTCCTCTTTCTTTAACGCTCAAGCTCAACATTAACGAAAATAAAATCCAAGTAAACTACTGTGTCTGGACTCACTCCAACTCCTAAATTGAAGACCCATCCCATTAGAAATCCAAGTGGGAGACCAACAATGTAGTAGCAGCCCAAATTAATATACGCAACTTTTGCTTGCCATCCTGACCCAACCGCCACTCCTACAATTACACATATACATCACTCTTAGACTAGGTACAGCATAACCGCAAGTTTTGAGGTATTAATGTATTCAATTTATGCAACAGCAGGAACAAGAAATCACCCGACAGAACTGGTTGAACGCTGTTAAGAAGAATAGTGACGGCTAAAAGGTACGCGAGTTTATTAACCTCCTCAAGGACA
Source organism: Erythroxylum fimbriatum (assembly GCA_026770325.2). Classification (NCBI taxonomy): domain Eukaryota; kingdom Viridiplantae; phylum Streptophyta; class Magnoliopsida; order Malpighiales; family Erythroxylaceae; genus Erythroxylum; species Erythroxylum fimbriatum. Next base: position 833,790 of record JANZLH020000092.1, on the reverse strand, counting down.
TTGGTACTGGATGTGAACATTAAGGCAAATCTATCCTGTAACACCATTATAAGTACACAAAAGACCAGTCCTATTATAGTTGATTGTAGCACTGACACCTTTGTTGCGAATTCCGCTGCCTTTCCGTTCCCAGCTCCTAACTCATTTGCTACCCTCACTCTGGATATGCCATGACCGGAGTTAATTGTATTGGATCAGGAAATCTTTGAGCAAATCTCAACCATATCATTTAAACCAATACCATGAGTTACCTATCCTCTTAACCTTTTTTGTTTTACCTCAATTTTTCTTATTGTAATTTGTTGCCCCACACAATCAATAGATAGGATTAATGGTCACTGGAGCAGATAAAGAAATTGAAAAAAGGGTATAAGTGTGTGATAATACCCGGTAGCTGCTAAGAAGGCCAAAGGAATCATGAACTCCCACCCGTTGATATTCATGCTGCAAGTTCAACATTCAAAGAATTTGCATTAAATTAAAACACAGTAAGGATTGTCAAGAGTGCACATTATGTTGACACATTTTTCCTTGAAAATACAGTTTGATCAATATAATATTGGGGGAAAAGAAGTCGAGTGGAGTGGATGTGATCCTAAGTAATATGATCCTCGCCTTGGGCACTGCATTATAACTAATTTGCCACACCGAGTTTTCAAGTCCGGTTGTTTGTAAAATCTTGGAAGTTTTTTTCAATTCATTATAAATGTGGCAGAGTAAAATCAAAATGTCAACTGTAACTTATATAACAGCAAAGTGCATGCAACTCTGAGTTACTGCTAAAGTAAGAAAAATCACCATCTCCTACCAGATGGATAGAGCGTCCACAGCGAGCGTGGCATCCTCTAAGTGCCCTGTCATCAAAATCAATATTCGATAGTACCAATTCTCCAAGCTGCATGCCAAAAGAAATAAAAACCATCAAAATTTTGTTCAATTAAGCCAATAATTTTTTCTTATTGAAATTTTAGTAATCCAATTTTTGAGTTAAAATACTTTATTGCTTATCAATAACTCTCTTCTAAAAATTTTGGAAGTGCAAGCCAAAATTAATAGATGCATAATGCATTCCTTCTGCAGCTTTTCTTTAACTTAAAAGATGAGTTTGGAATAATTATAAAATTGTGTCATAATATTTAAATGCCATAATAAGTGACACAAAATTTAATATAATCAAATAAAAAGTTTCTGTTTTTTGATTCTATGAAATCTAACAATAATATATTATCTAACATTCAACCCTAATATAAACATATTTCAATTTCAATTTACTAACCATATATATGAATAGCCCTACAAAAAGTTAATTTTGGGCAAATACTTATGCTTAAAATATGAGGTGAACTAACAATTTTGTGCCCAAATTTGTAGTAAGTGAATTTGGTAAGTGATAAGGCTATGTTTGATTGGGGGGTTTATTAATAGAATGAAATAAAATAAAATGTAATATTATTTATTGTCTGGGATAAGGGTTTATAGTGAAATGGAATGAAATGAAATAGAAGATAAGGGTTTCATATTACATCTCATTCCATCATAAACAGTAAAAATAAGAAACTTCAAATTTGAGAGGTTTAGGATGGAATGTAAAATGATAAACAATTTTTTACTATATTATATTATAAACCCTTTTCACTATATTATATTATAAATCCTTCTTCCAAATATCATTTCACTATATTACGTTATGAACCTTTCCATCCCTCCCGAACAACAATTTTCTAATGTTACATCTATTTACATTCTATCTCATTATAAATCATCCTATTTTATTTTATTCTATTCCATTTTCCCAACCAAACGAGACATATTACGACATCAGTTGGTAAAAGAATAATCCTAGCATTATTCTAATAATGTAAAGCTTAAAAGTCCAATTTAAGGAGGCAAATCAGTACTTCAATTTTCCTTTTCAAGTTGAAAATATAATCCAAAAACGATGGAGTTGGAGGAATGGAAAAGAAAGATAGAGATACCAAAGCATGACACCAGAAGCAGCCGAGAGTTTGACAAAATCCCACAACTCAGAAAAGGCCTGAGCAGAAAAACCGGTCCAGGTCAGTGGACACCAACCACACACAGCATAGACACCCATCGCAACCGCTAGAAACCACCACGATATATCTAACGCAATCGCCGCACCAATCACTCCAAAACCCAGTGGATAAACAAATAGCCAACTGGTAAACAAGTTGACCCCCAAACCCACCAGATTAACCCAGGCAATGACTTGGTTCTTTAGCTGACACTGCAGGAACCTCTGTAATGGGAACTGGAATGCAAAGCTGAAGTGCAACGGAATGAGCCACAGAGCCACCACACCACTCTCCTCCGCCACATCATCGGGCTGACCCATCAACTTAAGGAGCGGAGTGGCATAAACGTAAAATGGCAATAGCAGGAAGCAACATAAGAATAGGATAAGCCATGATCTTTGCATGTAAATTCCCAACATATGATATCTTTTTGCACCAAATGCTTGGCCACATAACGTCTCCAACGCACTCGCCATTCCTAACTAATCATTAAAATAATAACTCTTTAAAATTAATCACATAATAATAATAATACAAACAAACAAACAAGGATTAACAGTAAGAAAATGAAATATTTAGTAATTACAAGGAGGCCAAAATTGAAGCCGACGATGACAGTGTTGGCAATGGAAATAGCGGCGAGTTGGACATCTCCAAGATGGCCAGCGAAGGCTTGTGTGATGATGTTCATGGAGTAGGCGACCACCCTGCTGAATATAGCAGGTCCCACGATTTCCCATAGCTTCTTCGTTTCAATCCAGAACCTTGAAGCCAAATCCTTTTTGTCGTCATCATTATTTTGGCCTTCATTAATTTCGGGCAGCAAGGGTACATAGAGATCAACATCTCTATTGCTTGTCATCAAGAAATTGTTTCAGTAGAGGAAGATTGAACGAGGGAGAGAGAAAGAGAGGGGAGTGTAGCTAAAGTGGTTAGATTGTTATGTTCTATATGCCGCGAGAGAAGGGCAAGTGAGAAGATGTCTCTCTGAACTAGGGATGGCAATGGATTTTCAACCCGATCCATATCCGTACTATCCGACCCTAAAAAATAGATATGGATGTTAAAAAATGAGTTTTAAATGGGTTTTAAATGGATGTTAAAAAATAGATGTGGATATGGATGTGGATATGGGTCTAATAACAACCCGAACCGGTGGATACCCATACCCGATCCGTTTTCAAAT
>JANZLH020000092.1:788985-803942 GCA_026770325.2 Erythroxylum fimbriatum | reverse complement strand
CCAAACATCATCAGAGACAGGATTATTTTGTCCTGTCATCTGTCCCCGTCTCCGGGGACATCAACCATACAGGGGGTTAGATCTATGTTATGTGGAGGTTCCATCAAATGGAGGTAACAAATACTTTAATACATTTATTGATGATTATAGTAGAAAGGCATGAGTTTATTTTTTGAAGCAAAGATCTGAGGCATGTGAAGTAATTAAGAATTTTGTAGCATATATTGAAAAACAAAGTGGTTATTCTTTCAAAACTTTGAGAACTGATAGTGGCACAAAATATATTGTTTTTGATGATTTCTTAAGAAAGCATGGAATTAAGCATCAGTTGACAGCTAACTACACTCCTCAACAAAATGAAGTGACAGAAAGGAAAAATAGAACTATTATGGATATAGTGAGAAGTATGTTATTTTGTAAGAAACTACGTAAAAGTTTCTAGGCAAAGGCTATGGCTTGTGTGGTCTATATTTTGAATGGGTGTCCTGTTAAAAGTGTTCGGAATAAAACTCCACAAAAAGCATGAAGTGGACGAAAGTCTAATCTTACTCATACGAGAGGTTTTGGTTGCATAGCATATTCACATGTGCCTGATGAGTTGAGAAAGAAGCTAGATGACAAGGTAGAAAAATGTGTATTTTCCGTTACAACATGGGAACAAAAGGTTATAAGCTTTATAATCCAAAGATTCAAAAAGTGATCATTAATCGAGATGTTACATTTGAAGAAGATGGAGTATGGGATTAGTCAGAAAAAGAAAAGAAATCATTGTCAATACCAGTGTTCATAAACAATGAATTGGAAACGACTAATCAAACTAGTATGGAAACGACTAATCAAACTGGAGGGTCATCTTCACCTCCAGTTCTTGAAGAGTCAACTCATGTTGATCCTGAAGCGACGTCTCCTCCTACTTCACCTTCACTTAGGCGCTCATAACGAGAACGCCATCCACCCACTATTTGAAAGATTATCAAGTAGGTGATGATGATAATGATGATGTAGTTGTGGCCCATTATGCCTTCTTTGCAGATTGTGATCCAGTAACATATGAGGACGCAATTAGCAAAGATTGTTGGATCAAAGCAATGGATGAAGAGATTAAAGCAATTGAGAAGAACAATACATGAAAGCTAACTACTCTCCCAAAAGAAAAGAAATCAATCAAAGTTAAGTGGGTATATGAAACAAAGTACTAACCCAGTGGAGAAGTGGAACATTTTAAAGCAAGGTTAGTAGCAAAAGGATAAAAACAAAGGCCCCATATCGATTATTTTGAAGTATTTGCCCCAATTGCTAGATTGGATATTGTGCAAATGATCATTTCTATTGTTGCTCAAAGAATTGGAAAATAGTTCCAATGGATGCCAAGTCAACACTCTTAAATAGTGCACTTGAAGAAGAGGTTCGTATTGAGCAACCGTCAAGCTATGAGAAACAAGGAGATGATGATAAAGTTTACAAATTAAAGAAAGCACTATATGGGTTAAAACAAGCACGACGAGCATGGTATATTCGTATTGATACCTATTTTCTGAATAATGAATTTTAGAGGTGTTCGTATGAGCATGCTTTGTATATCAAAATCAACAAGAATGGAGATATCACAATTATTTGCTTATACGTGGATGACTTAAATCTTCACCTGCAACAATTCTAAATTATTGGAAGAATCTCAGAAAGCCACGATTGCTCAATTTGAGATGACAAATCCTGGTTTGATGACTTATTTGTTTGGCATTGAAGTAAAGCAAATAGACAAAGGTATATTTATTTCTCAACAGAAACATGCACAAGATATTTTGAAAAAGTTCAAGATGGAAGCATGCAAACCAATTTTAACACTAGTAGAGGAAAGATTGAAGCTTTTGGAAAATTGTAATGGTGAATTGGTTGATCCAACTAAATTTAGAACACTTATTGGAAGTTTAAGGTACTTAACAACAAGGCCTAATATTGTTTACAGAGTTAGAACTGTGATTAGATTTAAGGAAGCACCACCACAATCTCATTGGCAAGCCACTAAACGAATTTTGAGATACATTAAAGGAAAAGATGATGGAATATTTTATTCAAATTCTAACATAGTGGAGATGGTAGGATATACAGATAGCAATTGGGCAAGAGATATTGAGAAACAAAGAAGCAGCTCAACTATGTTTTCCATCTTGGTTCGGGAGCATTTTCTTGGTTATCCAAGAAACAACAAAGAGTAGCCCTTTCAACGATAGAAGCTAAATACATAACAGCATTGAATTGTGTTACACAGGCAGTATGGTTGTGAAAAATTCCTGAAAAATTGCAGCATCAACTTAGTTCTACAAAATCTTCTATGACAATAAATCAACAATTGTCTCGACAAAAAATATAGTCTTTCTTGATCGCAACAAACACATCGATATCAAACATCACTATATTCGAGATTTCGTAAAAGACAAAGAAATCGTGGTTGAGTACTGAAAGTCTGAAGATCAAATTGCTAACATTTTTACAAATCCATTAAAGGCTGAATTGCTCTTAAAGCAGAAAAAGATGCTTGGAATGTCCAAACCAAGTTTAAAGGAGGATGTTAGAAAGTAAACTTGATTTTGTATTTGACTTGGTCAAATTAACAAGTAAAATTAATGTTTAATTCCTGTTATTAGTTGGCAATTACAAAATGCCAACTATTTCACCTCCTGACCGACTTTAGAAACCTATAAATATGGCCATTGGCTATATGATAAAAGATATACATAGAAAAGGAAATAGTGAGAGCATGTGTAAAATTTAGATCGTTAGCTTCAATAAGCAAACGCATAATGGATTTTTGGGTTGTGAGAGTTTGTATTTGTAAAATTTGTATTCTCTCAATCAATAAAACTGTGAGTGTGTAATTGGATGTCAGAATCCATTTTCTAGGAAATTTTAATTTGCTAACAAGAATGTATCAAAACTAGGCGGTTTTTGGAGAGAGCGAGCGAGAGAGTGCAAATCAATCTTGGAGAGGGAGTATCAGCTTCTATCAACTCCCTCATCCACATCTAGTGAAGATTGATCATAAATGCCAAGTTAAAAGTTGCAGTTTCTAGGCAGTTAACAGTTCATGATACTTTTCCATATAACAGGCATGATGACAATAAGTTCCTGATTACACATAAGAGCAGCTATTATTTAGCAGATAATGATACTTGAGGCTAACATGCAATAACTAATCAAAATAATAACAGGAATGACTAGATAATATGTATATAAAACAGCCTTAAGACTAAAAGAGCTTGAAAAGAACCTGCAATCCCATCAGAAGGCGATATCGTTTGTACCTTCAAGGTGAAGAATAATCATCTGTTTAGATTGTACAGCTAGACGTGTGGAATGTTCAGCTTGACCGTTAACTTAAATCAGCCTGTCAGAAAAAGCCCAAGAATCTGATGAGAGTCTCTCCCTTCCTTCAGAGTTAGAGTCGCTCTTTGACAACTGTTTGAATCAGATTTTTACTATTCCACAACAACACTAAAGTCCCGTTATGCAGCAGCTTTCTATGTGCCTTTGTGAAGACAGTGTTTGAACTTTTCTCTGACTTGCATCTTGCTATCATAACAATACTTAAAGAGCACCTGTCAGCATCCTGGAAGTTTTGATTGTCAGAATGGGATGTGAAGTTCAATGCCCCAAGTGGGTTTAGAAGAGAAGAAAGATGAAAGAAAAATGAGGCTTTGGATCAACAACTGAGTGTATAAGTACAAGCCTACTGTTATTTCTTTAAGCCATTCGTTTTATGCCAATAAAAAATATTTTTCCTTTTCTTTTGTTTTACCTTTCGGTGTAAGGCGAAGCATGTAATTGATTGGTTTTCTGTTTCCTACCAAACCCTCTCTCCTTCTCCCTCTCCCGCCATGATCTTGAGACAGATATGACAAACTAAAACTCTACGGAGTATCTAAAATGATATGATATGTCATTTTGTCTTGGACTGCCTAAAAATTCCGTACCTGATCGATTTACCAAAAGCAACTAAGTAACGTGAATAGTTAATAATCCAAAATATAGAAACCCCATCCTTTGGAGGATAACAACCGCTTGAAACAGGTGGAAAAAAAAAACCATGCCTTCAAAGCGCAACTTACTTCTGGAATGTCGTAGTCACCATCAGAAGCATCACATAAATCAAGTGATACTTGTCGTAGCATTGGCAGCTGTCATAAACATAACAGCATCACTGAATTTTAGCCATTTAGCATAACTAGGATAACAGTATGACATAATCATGTTTAGTTCTCGAATAACCAACCTCTGCAGCAATATCAAGAAGGAGGTTTCTATGTAGCCCAGAACCCTGCACAGGATGTAGTTGGGTCAGTTGCACTACATTGATCAAATACTCAAAGTTTACCTTGCTATTCTCCCATTTCAAAAACTAGCTTAAAATGGTAAAGTTATATATTATAGCCTGAGTAATCCACACAACCACGTGTAATTGATCCCTATACATGTAACATTTAAGCATTGACAAACCACAACTGGAATACTGTTTGGAATCATTTCTAATTAACTGCTTAGATGTATCTTATGCCCGTGCATATAGTCTCAATCTTTAACTCTCTTTATCACAGCAGGGAGATCATGTTCATTGTTAACTAACAGATCCTCCTACACAGTAATGCGGAGGAGAACAAGTAGCACTCTTAAACCTTTTGGTAACCAACTGAACATGACTAATACAATTCAGACAATCCAGACCCTAACAATGCCTCACTTATTGCAAGCCTTCTTTTGTTAGTTTCCAAAACCTGTTCAAACAATCTAATATGTTTTTTTTTCCAAATTGATTTTGTTCTAACGGTATTTTAACCACTTCTTTTAAGTCCTAGTATAACAGAATAATATCGTTATGAACATATAGGCAATGTCAAGATCTATATGCACGTAAAATGATAGAACAGAAAATTGCAATAACAAATGCCTCACATTGTGACGCAACAAGAGATTTTCAAGTGCTCTGCAGTTGAAAAGAGAAGAAATCCCATTTGCTGTTACTTCTCCACAGTCCTAATGAACAAGAGAAAAGATGATTTTAAAAGCTAAGTTAAAATTCTAAACAATCAAGTCTTTGGGTTTATTCTAATTAAGCATACAAGGCACATAAGACATTCTAAAATAAGCTAAGTTATAAGCCAATAACAGTTAAAAATTTTGTAAAGAGCTGATACTAAGTTTGCAATCTATTTTATTTCATCAAGTTTGGAGTGGCACTTCCGTTTACTGTATTCAGGAAGAAGAAAATCAAATGAATAAGAGGGAAACGAGAAATCAAAATCAAGGGCAGTTAGCCTACCTCAAGATGGATAGAAATCAAGCCTGGCCATCCATTTGAAATGATGTCAATAGAATCTGTAGAAATTGATAGAAAATCGATATATATAAATACATGAATAGACTTGCTTTGATAGCGTAACTGATGAAATGGAACCAATATAATGCATAAAAAGAAGCATGTGTGACGTACCCATAGCTGCTGGGCAAACAAAGCTAAATTTGGATCATAATACTAAAATGAGGACAACCATTACATAGTACATGTTAAGACAGTAGCCTAAAATCAAATTAATGCTTCAAATTAATCACTGACCAGGATTAAGAAACCTGCACCCTATCAATGAAAGCTCAACCAAATTCTCAAAGTTTTGGGTAAGTGTAAGCAAATCATCATTGTTCATCCATGGGGTTACCCTCTCGAGCCTCAATGTCCTTAGATATGGCATATGCAATCTAAGGCCTGACATGGATATGTCACCAAGACAGTAGCAGAGAGCCAGAGCATGCAAGTGTTTCAAGGATGCAATGATGTTCATCACAATATAATCTGAGATAACCTGGAAACATATAAAATCATAAAGAAGAGCAAAAAATGAATATCGCAAAGTGATTTCAATGAGATTTAAGATACGTTTCCCAACTGTGTCAATTCAGAATTGAAAAAGCATCATCATCATAAACGATAGGTGCCTCATGCTCAATCAATCCCTCCAAGAAGATAGAGACACAGAGTGAGTATCCCAAGATTGGTGTTAATCAAAATGAACTTCCACAATCAAACATAGGTTCTCACATCCATCAAAGGCAGCAGAATTCAAAAAAAGAGTTCAACTTAAACAGGTTTAAAACTTGCACAAGATCAGAAAAAAACACATCTTTGAGAAGATATGGTAAATATTTTATGCCTATTAATACAGTTAAATACTGTGAGAAGTCTTCACAGTGAGCTCCACGCATAGAGAATCTGATTAAGTTACAGAACAAGTCTTACCTTTCTAGCAGAATATAAACAGAGCATACCTGAAAACAAAGTGTAATTGACTCCAGTAGAGAACAAGTAGTTGGAAGAAGTTCAAGTACTTCTTCATTAAGCGATGCACCTAAACCAACAGTAATGACCCTCACTGACATGATTGCAGGTCTCAGAGCTCCCAAAGAAAAACTAGAAAATCCCCAACCAAGTGCAATTTCTTCCAATTTGCAGTTGTCTGCTAACCACATACAGAGAGACTGCAAGGAAGAAAAATCCATGCTATTGGAGCTGCTTTCGCATTTAACCAAGTTTTTACAGCCTCTCACATTCAAAGATTTCAAAGCAGGACTTCCATGGATTATGTGAGCTAAAGCAGCCCCAGATATCTGCAATATAAAGCAAGCTATAAAATAAACGTGCCTTTCCAGCTGCTTATCCACAAAACAGTATAGTGACATGGTCAAAAAGATAGGCAGTGGCCATCAATAGTAACTCTTAGTGAACTAAGCTGTTTAAATGCCAAGATTCAATTTCTTCATTATGAGAACCAAGTCATCTGATAAATCATAACCACATCAAACATGTTTTTTTGATGGCCCAATCCAGTATGCCAGTAGGATTTGAAGTTATACACATCTTTATGCAACAAAAGTTCAGGACATGTTTAACGGAAAACAAACTTTGCTCTGCCTTTAGTCACACTCTCAGAGATACAATAACAAAATGAGATCTAGGGACCTATGTGGATGGCATGGGAACCCTCTTAAAAACACGATTAGCAATTTCAAGAACCTCAGCGAATGGAAAGAGGAAATAATCTTAAAACCAGACTCTCTTAACCAAATTAGAAAATAAGTTTATTATATCTTTTACATCAAACTAGCTATAAGAAAACATCCATGACCATCATAATGGATCAATGAAGTCAAAGATAACAGAACATAAATAATGCTTTCACTTCTAGAAGTAAAAGCTTAACTTGATGACTAACCCTGGTGTTAGAAATATCAAGCATCTCCAAGGAAGATCCTGAGTAGCTATAAACAGCATCATCAACAAGGTTAGTGCTTCTCAGACAAAGACTTTTCAATGTTTTTGTTTGAGAAATAAGCTCCACCAGAGATTGTTGATCAACACCTGCAAATTAAATAGGCGTCCTTAAGTGATGGTTAGATGTCAGTTATATAAATCTACACATGAACAAGATGGATCTAAACTCTTCCCTAGAAAAATTTTTGGGCAAAACATCAATAGTTGAATATCCTTTTTCTGCTTATATCAGTTATAACAAAGTCCTGCAATCAATCCATAAGATAGCAAACAACAACCATCTACAACAAAGTTTATTTCAAAGTAGTAAGAAAATCAAACTCCCCACCTCAACCTCCTTTCTCCCTTCTGCAACCTTAGCCGGTGTTTGAAAAACAAGTCAGCACTGATCTGATTTCATCTCAACTTTATATCAAAACAGAGGAACAGAGGAAGGAGATACTACTTACCCTTGCAACCACCAATGTGAAGAATTTGAAGATTACGAGCCAAAGTATATAAATATATTTTTCCACTATGGACAATGGAAGAATCACAGATCTCTATGGGAGAACAAAGAGCTCGAACAGAATTTATCCCGAAAGAAGTATCACAAACCATAAGTGAATGCAGTTTGTGACATCTGAGTACTAAGTTTGATATGCCAACATCCGTCACTGACATACATCCCTTAAGATTTAGGTATTGCAGTGAACCACAGAATGCAGAGATATCCTGAAGATCAGAGTCTGGCACAGAAATTGCAAGGAGAAATTAGTACAAATGTAAAACGGTCAATGGGGTTAAGGTATCTAGTAAACGATGAAGTGTGGTGAACAATAAAAATATATATACCCTAGATTAAATTTCCAGTGGATCAATCTAAAACGGCACAAACGATTTCCTAATCAAAGAAGGAATCTGCAGCAATGTAACTACAAAAATACATATGCTAACAAGGGAGCATTAAGTCCTATTGCAATCCACAATTTCCATTTAAGGTATTGTATAATTTAAGAAAATTGTCTCCTAAAATCAATGGTAATCCTGATTCTTGTTGATATATTGATGGTTTATAAAAGTATAATTTTCAATAATAATATTATTATAATAACTTATGGATAGGATAAATTACCTTTATGGCAGAATTTCCGGTTATAATGCAGTTGTGTTGTATAGGAGGAGGCTTCTACAAAATTTCTGTATCTATATTATCAATTCTGGCATATTGGCATTATCAAAAATACAGGTCACCTATGTGTATCCAGAATTTAAAAGTGAATAGATTCATCTATTTGTTCAAAAGAAGAATATTACAAGAATAATAAGATAAGATGTCTCACCTGATAAATCAGTTCGGCCCTCCAAAATGAGCTTTGTGATGTTTGTGCGTGAGGCTACTGAATAAGAAGACGCCATATCTGGTGAGCTACTACCAACAGGAAAGGATTTCTTTGACCGTGTTGGCATAATAGCTGCAGTACAGGATACAGCTGACACCTCTGTAGCTATAAGAGGACTAAGATCAACAGTTAAGTCAATCTCACTTAAGTGAGGGCACTTCTCCAGCAATCTCTCCAACGTGGTCACTTTGAAGCTCGGAAGGTAAGCTGCTTTTAGTTTTTTCAAAGACGGAAATGACTTTGATAAGCATTCGATGATGGCTTCAAGATGTAGCCTTGGACACTTAGAGATGTTCACCTCCTCCACTGAGTGAAAAGACAGGGTTGGGTGCAATCCCTGCAAGATTCCATTTTGTTCCTGGCTAAAGTTTTCAGAGTTAGTCAACTGCTTTGTGCTTTTCTGCAAGTTGATTCCACATGAAGGAGGGGCAGCAGACAGGAGCAGAATTGCTGGTTTCATTTGTGGACAGCCTGAAAGGTCTACTTTCTGCAACAAATAGAAAATGTCCACAATCAGGGAAACTTATCTGAGACATGAAAATAGAGCAGTTCTAATTGTATTAGGGCAGGAAAATAACAAATATTAATAGTAATCACAACTGCAAATCTTAAGAGCTCAATGGTTTTCTAAGAACAATTTCAAGAGAATTTTTATTATTTTTCTTTTAATAGTCAAACTTGAATATCCAAAATATAGAATGGGAAGAATTGGCTTTCCACATAAATGCAACAGATATCTTTCCCTAAAAGAAATGATAACAAAAATTACCAACATAAAATTGTCATTATGACAATAAGGTCTCTGTTCTGCTGTATAGAGCTCTGGAATTTAATGAATAAAAAGCACTCAGCACATAGTAACATGTTACCCTCTAGCTTTTGTTCTTTAAACAGTCTTGACATAAACTCAACATGAAAGTCAAAGTGACAGGACAGCCCTTGAGTCCAACCATAGCAATTAGAAAGAGTACCTTAGAATATTCTGTCAACCGAATCTTGAAATGGTCCAAGTCATCAGTTCCTAAAACATCAATTGAGCACATGGGTGGAATCTTTAGCAGTCTAAAAATTGTCTTAATGCTCTCATCCGCAAGCTCTGAAAAATAGGGGCACCTTCTCTTCCCTAGTTAGCAATCTAATAATTAGTCATTTTTTGCTATTGGTGGACAGAATTTGGAAGTTTAAAACTTGAATTCAGTGCCAACAAGCAAAAGGTCTGGAGCATACCTGCAGCAAACCACAATGGCAAAAGGCTAATTCGAATCTGTTTCAAAGCAATAATAAATTGTTGTTGTTGAAACAACTTTGGAACTGCTATAAACAGATAAAATAGAATGACAAACATCAGGTAAAGTTATGAGCACTTTATCGTGTCACTTCATATGACAAGGATATGTTGTCCAAAGGAAGAGGAGGCTAAAAAATGTGTGGTATAACTAGAAACTCTCCTCCATAAGCCCTTGGGCATTCAAATAATGCATTAGTTGAGAAAGTTCCCAGTGGTTTCCTCTTTTCATTTTTCTTTCATGTTAGGATGCATTTATAGCAACAAACTAGTTCATCAAATTTCTTTTGAAATAGCACCCAAACTAAATTATTTGATGGAAAAATTGTTGTATAGATATTATTCTTTGTTATTGTAATCTCATACTAAAACAAATATTTGCAAAAACTGGAAATTTTAGTATATAATATCTACCTGCTTCAGAACGTCACCAAATCCATCCTCAAGGTCAGTCAAATCTTGTGATTGATTTGTGTTAGCATGGACCCAAAACAAAAGTCCCTCCGAAAGATGCATCTCACTGTTAGAAATCAACAGAACATAAGAATGACAGAAATACTGAGCACCAAGTCAGGCAGGATAACATATATATACAAACCTAGTTACTGTCAAATGGGGATCCTTTATGCTCCACAGCAACAAGTTATAAGGAATATCTTTAAAGAACTTGCTAGATAGGGCCCACATCTGTAAAAAGAGAGACCATGCATTACTAATTTACGGGAAACAAGTTAGCATATCATGAGGGTAAAACACTTGCAAGCGTGTTAAGAGATGGATCATCATGTAACAGTATATTCCAAATCAATTGAGTCGTTTTGAGACATAAATGAAATCAACTTTGCACTCTTGAGGATGTTGCTAAACCCTTTGGTATTCAGTCGGAGGAATTTAATTAAGTGAGGAATAAACTCACGAAGAAGTAGCCAAAGAACACGGCCTCAGTTTTCAAAATAAAAAAGGAACACAACCTCACAATTGAAATAGAAAATACAGTACAAGGTTGATAAACCTATAAGCCATAAAACTCTTTTCCCATCAGCATGCATGCATTTCTTTGTCATGTGTGGGGTTTGCTGTTGATCACCATGATAAACAAAGCAGAAAGAACAAGAATTATATCGGACAACAATAATCACATGTACAACCATCATTTAGCAAGAGAGAAACCTTTTGACAAAGAACAAGAAGTATTATATGGAGACTGTAAAAGGCAAAATAAAAGATAATTACATACAAAATTTCTTGCAAGATAGCTCACACACAATTCTGGAATAGAATCAATTGCTGCAAATATAACACAAATACCCATTAGAATGAGTGCCACGATGCTAAAATCAAGCTTAAACGATAAGCTGGATCGTACTTGACTATCATATATGTAAGCTTACCATGCTCTACACCAAATTTCCAAATGTTGATCAAATCGTCTAATGGTACCTCGATCAAAGAAGGGGCTGAGAATGAAGATACCTCAGAGAACCAGTTTTTACAGCTTTGGATAAGCCTCTCTGTTCCAAAATAAAGGGCAGTCTGGAAATGTAACATGAGATATTAAAGGGAATAGATTATATGCTACTAATCAGTAGAAAGCCAATTACAATTGTTTAATCTCTCCTCTCCCTGTGAATGCACTCACAAAAGAAGTCTCCACACATAAGCACGTAATGGAATTCTCTACAGATCAAATGTTAGGACAATGACACAACCGAAACACCAAAAATGAGACAGTATTACCTCAAAAAGTGAAAGGAAATTACTAGAGGAAATATCCACCGTGCAACCATATATACACTTCAAAACAGTGACAAAATTTTCCAAGTTCCACTGAATAGAAATACACTCGAGGTTTGATTCACTGCAGGATTAAGAAAATAGTCAATAGAAATGACAAAATGGGAAGTATAAACAAATACTTACAACGAGACAAAAATAAATCACTTCCATCTAAAGCAACCTATGCATATATGACTATATGTATGTTTCCCAGCTATATAACCAAAAAGAGAGAGAGAGAGAGAGAGAGAGAGAGAAGAAGAAGAAGAAGAAGAATTTTTGACAGGTTTAAGGAAAAAGAAAATATACGAAATCATCATCGAGTGGAAAAAAATCAAAAAGAGGAAAAAAGAAGCGATAAGTATATTACCTAAAGCTTCCGCTCAGGAGGCCATGAAAGTAGGTTGATTGTTCGACGAGCCTGCTTAATGCAAATCAAAATGTTCGAGTAACCGAAAGAAATTAAGAAACAAACATTGATAATGAAACTATTCCCTGCAGATGATAAGAAATGAACAGGCTTGCCTGCTTCGTTGAGCTTGAATTTTGAGCTTTTGGTATTTGAGGATCGTCGACAAATCCCAGCTCTGGATATCCGTAGTCGAAATAAGAGTCTCGCCATGTTGGGTTGGATTTGAGTTTGCGCAAGAGAGAATCACGAGATCATGGTCTATGCTTGACGCCATAAGCTAAAATTGCGCGAGGTACGAATGGAAACTCCAAGAGTACTGTTTGGGTGGCGAGAGAGTGCAGGAAATTGAAGATACTAGCAAAGAAAAGTTAAAGAACGGACGCCGTTGGCTACTTACGCGACCAGTTATAAGTTACCAGAAGTGACTTGACTTCTTCCCAAAAAAAACGCTGCGTTTTAGCAAACAGACAAAATGTTTTGATATTTATTTATTTATTTTTCTTTTATTAAATGAATGTTAAAAGTCCAAAGGCCAGTGAATGTGTCTATCACTAATACGGGGGATGCTTACTACATTGGCAGTTTTCATATTTCACAAAATCTTTAATATCTTTCTACTTTTCCTTCTGAAAGAAATACAATTTGATTCTTTTTAAGGTATTTGAATCCTCTCCGCTAATTGAATCATAGAAACATAAGTTGATATGATTTCTTGATTTTGGATTTAAGCCCACCACAAATCTATCATTCTCGTTGCAGGGTATTATTAATCCAAGCATAAGAAGAATTAACTTAGATACCTTATTGTAATTTGGACATGAACAATTACAATACTTTATCTTAATATCAACTAAGTTGAATATTGGGATAAAAGATCAATTTGAACATTCGCAAGCACCATAAAACGTAATTCAACTCTAGATGATTTAGACAGGGGATCAACAGCTTTGTTATCAACACCCTTCTTATATTTAATCTCAAATCAAATCTTAAAAGCTTTGGCAACCACATTTGCTGAAAGTTAGTTGTAATCTTTTGATCCATTAAGTAACTGAAGCTCCTATGGTCTGTTTGCATAATAAAATGTCTACTAGTCATATGGTGAGATCATTGTTGGACTGTTATTGCCAAAGCTAGCAATTCCTTTTCATAAGCTAATAAACGAAGATATCTCAATGGTAATGTTTAATTGAAATAGGCCAACGGGTATCCCTCTTGTATGAGAATTGCTCCATTCCCTTTCATAAATGGATCTGCTTCAACGACTGAGGCTTATAAAAGTTATAAAGAGCAAGAACTGTTGTTTGCACTAGCACTTCATAAAATTGATTGAAGGTTCTTATAGCTTCATTTGTCCATAAAAAAGCATTCTTCCATAGCAATTGAGTTAAAGACCTACAAAGCTGAATATATCTTTTGCTAACCTTCGATAGTACCCTAAAATCCCAAAAAAGTTCTAAGTTGCTTTAAAGTTTGGGGTATTGGCCATTCTTTGATAGCTTACATCTCTTTAAAATCAGTTGCTACACCTTGAACCAACATTACGAGTATCATATCATCTTGACTGATATTGATCGATAAGCATCATATTGGCCAAAAATGGCATGAAATAAAAGGCTATTATTTCGGGTGATGATCTTGGGTGGTCCTAGCAATTTTTTATTAGTAACAACCAGTACTGATTGAAACTATAAGGTTGTAGCACTCCACTCTCATAGGACACATACCCGACATTTTGAAGGATATATGAGTGCGTACCTCACAAGGGTGGCATGTTAGAACAGTCATGTCACTAACTTAATCATAGCATCATTATTTAAAATGTAATTATCACAATATTTAAAAACTTAATTCCTCATTTTCATTTCATAAAACCAAATATACATTGTAGCCTTACATACTTCATCCTTATATACAATATCAAAGAACTGTCAAAGTTTACAACTCTATTACAAAATATGCTACATGCTACATGAATGAGGAACTATACAAAATTCTTTCTAAATCCTTCAATCTCAGCTGACCGACCTTTGAGCCTTTTTTTTTCTATCGAAAAGCAATATTAGATCTCTTCTAAGTTGTCTTAGAAGCTAAGTCCGTTCTTTCGCATTTGAAAAGTTAACGTTGCAATTTTGATGAGTTTTGCGAACTCAATGAGCTATCCATCACCGATGGCTCACTCATAACACATAACACATACAGTTCAAGTTTCAAGTTCACAAACAATTCATGACATCATATAATGCACATCTTTCACCAATTATCAAAAAGCACCATATAACACTTTGTTCACTTATTAACTTTTTACTTTCATAATGGTTCATACAATTCAATTCAATCATTCATATAATGCACATTAAATGTATATGCAATGTTCATGAGACTCACTTTCATTTATTACTTTGTTGCGACCGAGTGCCTTTTTCACTATCCCATATCCATTGTGGATACCGGGCTCATTAGTAACTGTCCTTTACCCGTTGGAGATACATGGCTCATTATACATAGTGAGCCAGAGGCTGTTACCACACTTTGAGCTTTAAGCTCTTTTTTACTGGCAACTCCGGTCACAACTGTCTTTATGTTATCATGCATTCATGTTGTGAAATGCATCATAAATATTCAATCATTCACTTGTGCTCAATTTTCTTTTCGCATTCACATTCACATTCACATTTGTTAAGTCAGAATTTTGACTTCACGTATTAGAAGATTTTGATGACAAACAAACATGAGTCAGAATGAAAAAGAAGATAAAAATAATACAGATAAAAAGCAGATGAT
>JANZLH020000092.1:692294-703362 GCA_026770325.2 Erythroxylum fimbriatum | reverse complement strand
AACAATTTATATAAGTTATCTTAGTTATGTAAATTAATAACACTTTATATAAGTTACGTTACGTTAGTAATGTAAAGTAAAAGCAAATAAGTAACTTAAATCAATTAAATATACGCCAAATTTGGGAAAAATGTAACTTAAAGTTAGTTTAGAGAAACCACGACAAAGTTGTCACATCAATAGACCTTCACAATCCTCTCTTACATAATTAACTTCCCCATTATCATCATGGACATTCATATCTCGTGCAGTAACATATTATAACCAATATGTGAAATCCTCATTCTCATTATACATTTCCAACTCATAGTAATTCTCAAGAGTAAAACACTTGTTTTGCTTGCTATGCTAGGATAAAAGGCATTACATATCCTTTGAGGATTTTCATGTAAATAAATAGAAATATAACACATTAAAACAATATCTTAAAAAATTGACAATGTAATAAAAAATAGATGTAAACATTATTAACCTTTCAAAAGGGTATTAAAATATGATAGTCATGAGATTTTAGACCTGTTATCTTGCATTCTTCAATTGAAATACAATTTCCAATGTTAGAGATTGATTTCTTAATAAATTAGAAAATCTTTCTATAATAGATTAGAAAACTATTTTTCAAAAAATTAAAGAAAGCTCCTTTTCTTGATAAATAAATAAAAGTACTTTTCAAATTTTAATCAAGATAATATCCTTTCTAATAATAAAAAACTTATTATTATTAAAATTGAAATAAATATATTTAATCAAGAATTTAATTTAATTTATTTCAATCAAATTGAAATAAATATATTTAATTAAGAAACATCTTCCTTAATTATTTAAGAAAACATTTTGATTATCTTGACTATTAGGTTTCGAACTTCTTTAGTAAATGACTTATTAACTATATTTTGAGAAAGATATTTGATTATTTGATAATGTCAAATCGATGATAATTATATTTGATAGTTAGCTGATTGGATTAGCAGATTCAACCTAATTCGTTGTTAGCGTTTTGTTTTGGCACCTGAAAAATTAAAAGATAAAAAGATGATGTGTCAAAAAAATTATTACAAATTGCAAGGAGAAAAGATAGAGATAGATAATTATGTTTTTAAAGAATCATATAATAAAGCAACATAAATTATTAAAGGAATCAATTTTATGTTGCTTATTTGTTCTTTATTATTAAATAAGCATTATTATTTTACATGAAGTCTCAAAATTTAAAATTTGAGTTAACAATGACATCAATTTATTCAAAAAAGAAAAGGAAGGAAAACTTCAAGTCTACCGAGACTGCTATCTTTGCCTACGAGGGTACGAAAGTTGACTTTGTATCCAAATTTGACATTGTGTTTAACAATCCAAATTGAAATTGACATCACCACCTTAAATTTTTTATTTCTTAGAAAACCAAGGTAGATTTCACAATCAGTTTCGCCTTTATGGAAAATAGTAAAAAAAAATTATTTATTATTATTTTCTTTCTTTACGTAGATAACTAGATCATTTAAATACCCATTGAGCTAATTTATATTGGGATGGATTCTAAATAGTGGAATTATGTTTACACGGTAGTTTTGAGTTTTGACTATTTTACTGTACTGTACAGAGTTATCCAAAGTTTTTTTAAACACTGTGTGTGAAAGTTTGGTCTTTATTTGCACCTCTCTCTGTGGCGTTCGCTCTCTGGTCTCTGATGACTGCAGCGTTCGTGACATGGCCGACGCGCTCTCCTTGATTCCGGCCTCCGTCCTCCATAATCTCTCCAACAAGAGCGTAAGAATGTGGCCTCGAGGTATGGAAGTTTATTTCTCTTTCTCTTTTCGAGGTGGTTGGTTGTGATTTCTAGGGTTTTGAAATGGTTTTTGATTTTTGAATTTGTGTGTTTTGTTTAGCTTGAGGGGGTAGTGAAGCAGCTGTCGACTACTGGAGATCACGAGAAGATATCGGCCGTGATCAATTTGTTGACCACGGAGTTCACCTACTCGCCGCAGGCCAACCAGCGTAAGGTTCGTTTTCCACTGAGATTAATGGATAATTTCAGTTATGTATGGGGATTTATCAATTTTCTTTTACCTTCGGTTATTCTGGTTTTTGAAACTTCTGTTGACAAATATAATTAACTGTAGGGAGGATTGATAGGACTAGCTGCTGCTACAGTAGGGTTGAGTAGTGAAGCAGCCCAACATCTTGAAGTAAGTGACCTGACGTGCTTCTCTATGTACTTTCATACTTTTGTATCTTCTTATTCTTATTAGTCTTATGTCATTGGTGTCTTCTTGATTATTTTTAGCATAATAAAGTTTCACATTTTGGGTCCTTGGGGTCCAAAATACATCAATGGGGTGCATCAAGAACTATGGATATGCGATTAGGGTAGAAATTATGTTGGCCCATGCGTGGATTCCTACTTATATACGATGCAGACTGAAGAATCTGGAGAGTTTGATTGTTTCAAAAGTTATTATGACTGGAAAGCGATGGTGCCTCTTAGGACAGGAGTAAGAATAATGAGAGGGAGACATAGGCATACATTCCTTTCAGAATTACTTTTGGAGATTTTGTGTTCCAGCAATTGAAGGCTTGGGAAAATGATATGGTCAAGCAGATATTTCCAGAGATTCTGGAGCCATTTTCTCTATGCTAGCAATTCCGTTTCACGAGAAGAACAAGATGCATCTAATGACCCTGAAATAATTCAAGAATTTTTGCTATTCTAGGATCTACCTTAGGGTCCTAAGTTCAAAATAATTCAATTTAGCTAAGTGATAATATGGAGCTTGTTTGGTCATGTTAGAAGTGGGGATATTTGTGCCCAGTAGAAGACGAATACTGCCAACTATCATTTTGTGGAATATATATTTCTTGTTTTCTCTCTTCTTATGAAGGTGCTTGCCATACTTGAAATTGTGATAATTGGGAGTGACAATACTGGGAATGCATGAAGGATTTAGGAAGCCCACTGTAATTGTTTGCATACTGCTCTGCAGTTATTTTATAATTATTCAGATTTATTATCTATTCTTATTGTGCATTAGATTAGTTCAGCCACAGTCCATACTTCCAATTTTTGTGAACTAGTGGGGACAAACAATATGCAAACATTTATTCCATTTATTGTTTATTTTGTTCCAGACTTTTAGTGCATGTTTATTTCATTTGACAAAGAAAATTGTTTTCCATCTAATTCTTGTCTCTCTAAAGTTCTTTTCTTTTTCCTTATTCTGGGTGCATCTATTTAGCAAATTGTGCCGCCTGTGCTTAATTCATTTTCTGACCAAGACGGTAGAGTTCGCTATTATGCTTGTGAAGCTCTGTATAACATTGCCAAGGTGAGACAAGGATTTTGTAAGTTAAATTGATATTCTTTTCTGTCGGTTTCTTGGGTTTTAAGTTTCTCTTGCGTATTAATTTGCAGGTGGTTAGAGGAGATTTTATCGTATTTTTTAATCAGATTTTTGATGCCTTGTGTAAACTTTCTGCGGACTCAGATGCCAATGTACAAAGTGCAGCCCACCTTTTGGATCGTCTTGTAAAGGTATGGATACAGATTCAGCAGATACTTGTATATATTGAATAAAACATGACACTTGAATTTCTACCTCATATTCTATAATGATAATGCAGGATATCGTTACTGAAAGTGATCAGTTCAGGTGCGCTGTGTTGGATATATGACCAACAGTTCAAAAAAGATTGTAAGATGCATTGAAAATGAACAATTCTATTTATTTTTTTCTTTCTTGCTGTTTTCATCGTCAGCATTGAAGAATTTATACCTTTGTTGAGAGAGCGCATGAATGTCCTAAATCCATACGTCCGTCAGTTTTTGGTGGGATGGATCACTGTGTTGGACAGTGTTCCAGATATAGATATGCTTGGTTTTCTTCCAGATTTTCTTGATGGTAAATGAAACTTTGGCAGTTGATAAAATCCTTTTGCAGGACAGTTAAAATATGACCGATCAACTTATTATTTCACTGAATCTCAGGTTTGTTCAACATGTTGAGTGATTCAAGCCATGAGATACGTCAACAAGCTGATGCTGCTCTTTCGGAGTTTCTCCAGGAGATTAAGAACTCCCCAGTAAGACTTCTCTTGATGTTAATTCCCATTAGTTTCTATATCTTTGTCATTTGCTGTTAGAAACTTATGCAAGCACTGCTTTTCTATGTATATATTTTACGTGTGTATTTGTGCACGTGTTTAAACACGCAGGAGCTTTTATCTTCTAACTACTGAAACATTCTTATTGCATCAATTGTTTTGACATGAAAACAAATCTTTTTGTTCATTTTCAATTTTCTGACTCGAACAGTGCTACTCTTGAAGTCTGTAGATTATGGTCGCATGGCTGAAATATTGGTGCAAAGGGCAGCTTCTCCTGATGAATTCACCCGTTTAACAGCTATCACATGGGTAAGAAGATTCAACATGCTAAGTAGTTGCTTTTAGCTAATAAGGGAGAGGTTCTTATACTGTCGTATGTTTGAATCATTATGGACAGATATGCTTAAGAAACATCTATAAACATGTATACACATATGCTCGGACAATTATCGACATTTTAATTTGTCTTGAATACCAGCTTAAGCATCTGTCAATGTGGATGCATATGTGCTTTCCTTTTTGCCTAGAATTCATACTCTAAACTTACTAAGAAAACATTTTGAATTGTATTGATAATTATTTTATGCTTGCCTTATCATTTCAACATTTTATTTTCATTGTAATATGCAGATAAATGAGTTTGTAAAACTTGGTGGGGACCAACTTGTTCCTTATTATGCGGACATACTGGGAGCCATTCTTCCTTGTATATCTGACAAAGAAGAGAAAATCAGAGTGGTAAGGTGGATTGAAGACTTTCAAAAGAATCTGGTTGACCTGCTAAGCATGTCATGTTAATGCTTAATTTGTTCCCTAATTTTTTTCCGTTTGCTCTCTCTTTCTTGGCATAAGGTTGCCCGTGAAACCAACGAAGAACTTCGTGCAATCAAAGCTGATCCTGCAGAAGGTTTTGATGTTGGAGCAATCCTTTCCATTGCAAGGAGGTGTTGCTTTTATCACCTGAGAATAATAATAGAGAAAACAGAACAGAATACCTATTTGCACTCACAATGCTGCCTCAGGAGGGGAATAGTAGACATGCTTAGTTTTGGCTTTCCCTAAATTGCAGAATTTCTAGAAAGTTGGTGTTGTAATCATTGTTGTCTTGTTTAACTCAGGCAATTACAAAGTGAATGGGAGGCTACTCGAATAGAGGCGTTGCATTGGATATCAACCCTTTTAAACCGTCATCGTGCTGAGGTAGATTTACTTTCCACTCTTCTATTTCTTATTTTCTCCTCCTACTTTTTTGTTATCTAGCCATTGTTATTTTATGTCATGGTGAAGTATTTAATTCAAGATCTTCAGTTGGATAGCCTGATGGAGAAAAAAAATGCAGTAAGTGATTGAAGCAGCTGAAACTTGTCACTTTCTTGGTCATGCCCTTTGATCAGAAAGATGCCATTGTATCTGTCATCATCAGTTATTGCAGTAGACTGTTTATAGCTCTTATAAATGAATGGTCAGCTTTGACCAACATATTGCTTAGGACCTAAGGTTTTTCAATGATTGTTGTCGACCCTAATAATCTTCTTCATTGATATACATAATTGCCTATGTTTTTTCATTTGGTTTCATCAGGAGGTATGACAAAAATAATTGGTAAATTTGTGACGTGGTGTTTGGGACTACACCTGTAGAACAGCACGTAAAAAGATCCAATTTCACCAAGCCATGTGGCATCTAAGCTGTTTCTGGTGACACTGAAACCACTTGGGATTTAGATTCTAGTAATGTTTACTGAAAGAACAAAAGCTTGTTTTGGAGATTGCTTTTATCACTTCTTTGAGTTCTTCATTTGAGTAAATTTTCACTAAATCTGAATTTATCTCAGTGTTGAAAATTGAATTTTAATGCTACATAGTTGTACTCTTTGTGAAACAGGTATTATGTTTTTTGAATGACATATTTGATACCCTTCTGAAAGCACTATCAGATCCTTCTGATGAGGTAATATTCTACTTCTGCTGTAGACTATTTTCTTTGATTCACACTCTGGTTGTTGGTTGTGAACTATCTTTTGAGATATTGGTTTGTTGGTGATTGTGTCAGTGATTTTTGGGAAGTTTTGAGTGCTCTACTTTTAAAAGATCTTAACAGTTCAAGCATCGAAAATGTTGTTTGGACTAGACTTTTATTGTCTTTATGGGTTTTGGATGTGATGTTGCTGTTCTTACTGTTTTCACCAGGTGGTACTTCTCGTTCTGGAGATCCATGCATGCATAGCAAAAGATCTACAACATTTCCGCCAACTTGTTGTTTTTTTGGCGCATAATTTTCGTGTTGATAATTCTCTTCTGGAGAAGTGAGTGTTTTTCCATGTTTATTCTCTTAACTTTTAACAGTTGATCAGGCTTTTAGCAGAATTTTATTGTTTACTCCAAATGACATCTTATTGTATTCATTTTTGTTTTCTTAGACGTGGTGCTTTGATAATCCGACGACTCTGTGTGCTTTTAGATGCCGAAAGAGTCTACCGTGAACTGTCCACTATCCTAGAAGGGGAAGCTGACTTGGATTTTGCATCTATCATGGTTCAGGTGTGATCATCTTCTACAAATTGATTGGCAATGCATTTAATATCTTCTGGAAGCAAATCAACTTGCAATTTACAGTATTCTGAAATTAAGCAGTGGACAACTGATTGCGCAAATACTTTTAGTGCCTCTTGAGAATTTTACAAATTCAGCATCTTAAAAAATTGGCTTCTATAGTTGCATTGAAATGCGACATCACTTATATTTTGACCAAGATTCACATGTTTTTCTTTCAACAGTGATGTTAACTTTCTTTGCTGATAATCTGCAGGCGCTAAATTTAATTTTACTCACATCCTCTGAGTTATCTGACCTTCGAGATCTTTTAAAGCAATCACTGGTGAATTCTGCTGGGAAAGACTTGTTCATTTGTTTATATGCTTCATGGTGCCATTCGCCTATGGCAATTATAAGTCTTTGCTTGTTAGCTCAGGTATAGAACATGTTTCATTACTCCTCCTCCTTATGATCTGGTCATTAATAATGTTATTAAAGTTTTATGATTGGTTTTGTGCGTGCTCCTTCCCTTTTTTCATTTTCCAGACTTACCAGCATGCAAGTTCTGTGATTCAGTCTCTAGTAGAGGAGGATATCAACGTCAAATTCCTGGTTCAACTCGATAAATTGATTCGTTTGCTAGAAACGCCAATATTTGCTTACCTAAGATTGCAGGTGCATATTATTCAAAAGACAAAGTTAGAACCAGTTGGCCTAATTATTCTGCTGTCTCTGTCTTGCTTTTAGGTGAATTAGGAATTCTTATGTGTATATTTTCTTATATCATTCAGTTTGCAACTACTTTTCTACTTTACTATTGAATGGACATGTCTGGACTAGTGGTTTGGGTTAAAAGCTTAGATGCTGATTGAAATCAGGGTCACTACCTTCATATGCTGTCTTGCTTGAAGAGTTCATAGATAATTTTTATATGGTTTGGTATTTTATATTTTCTTCTCAAGTTTGTTAGAATCAGTGGAGCCCTTTTATCAGGGATGTTTAAATGAACTTTTACATGATGCTTGATCATTTAGGCTTGGATATTTTGTATTTTTGGTCTGAATTTTGTTGGCTTGATTGATGGAGAAAAGCACTCACTTGTTTCAATTTTATGCTTTTCTAGTTGAAATCTAGATATTTTACCAACTCTCAGCCACTTTACGGTTCTTGCAGCTTCTTGAACCTGTAAGATATACATGGTTGTTAAAAGCCTTGTATGGTCTTCTTATGTTACTTCCTCAGGTATGCCTGAAAAGTTGCATACTACTTCCTACAGATGTATACCTTGTCTAGTTTGCAAAAGGATGCATTTTCATTTGCATATATCGTTACTTGCTTTATTTATGTTGAATGCTGTCATTCACTCGAACATGCATCATATTAGGCTAATGTTAAAGATTCTTGCTCATAGAGAGTAATTGGAAAGGGTTCTACTGCCACTGATGAATTGTCTCATAATGTGATATGCTTTTGGAGTACAATGAAGAAATAAAAGAGAAGCAATTTCTGTTAAGCATCTTTAATATTGTGATAACGATATGAGCATTGAAAGTTTTAATTCTAGCCTTTTCACTGAATAATTTTGTGGATTTCTTCATAAATGAAATTTGGGAGTTCTACAATCAAAACAATGAATTGTGGCTGTAAGGTAAGTTGTCTTCTTAACACTTGAAAATGCTAAAGGAGCATGAGGGAAATCTGCTTAAGTTGAAACTCTTATAGAAAGTCAGAACCAAGGAAACTGTGGAATCTGGTGGCATTAAAGTGTGCAGGTAGGACAGTTCATGATCACTTCGTACGCAACCTTTTCAGAAAGGTTGCAGCTGCTGCTGCTACTGAGTTTCTTGATGTTATGGAACCGAAAATTCTTACCTCAGTGTTAACAATATAGTAACTAAAATGTTCAACTAATTTAGTATATTTGAAATGCTTTATGGTTTTAAAGGTTTGTAATGTTTGTTGCAATTGGCTGTTCTTTCTTCAAAAAATTTTAGTGAACAGGAGTAATCAAACATAGGTAGCAGTATAACGTTTCTTATATGCTTTTATATATCATTTTTGTATGCAGCAAAGTGCTGCTTTTAAGATACTACAGACTCGATTAAAAGCTGTACCTTCATATTCATTCAATGGTGAGCAAATCAAGCGAACGTCTTCAGGGAATCCCTACACACAAATGCTGCATCATATTCCAAGTGGATCACATATCTCTGAGGATGGTGATGTTAACTTGGATGTCGGGAATTCTAGTTCGCATGGTGGAATTAACTTTGCTTTAAGACTGCAGCAGTTTGAACAAATGCAACGGCAGCATCGCATGCATGCTAAAACAGCACAGGCACGTTCTCGCAACAATTCTATGTCGTTGAAGGTTTCGTAATATTATTTTGTGCTTTCTTGTGATCTTTATTATTTCTTGATTTGTTAAGTCCTTGTAATTATTTTAGCTTAGAGCAAGCATTTTCATGTCGATTGGTGATGAGAGTCAAAATGATGGGAATATCTGGCGTAACATTTGTTATAATCTAATGTGAGGCTTAATTTAGTGAATCATCATTTCATCACATTACTTCTCTTTTTTTTTTTGTGTGATTTCAATAAAAGGTACAATGTAGCAGAATTGACTTTCCTCAATATAAAAGGCATTATGTTCAGCAATGTGATTGTCAGTTAAATTGGTAACTTAAAGTGATGTATAGAGCATTGTATTCTCTCTATCCTGGTATCTATTTCTTTGAGCGAGTGCATCATCATATTTCAAGTATATTGCAGTACCTTACATTCAACTAAACATACATTAGTAAACGTGAGTGATTTAGTTGGTGTTGGCTATACTGCAAGTGGTATGACTCATCTTATGGTCTAGGAATGGAGAATTTTAAAATGAAGCTTGATATTCTTTTGGCTGGTATAGTATCGGGTTGCATTTGTTGCCTCTCCAGTTCATAAAATCTGACTGCTCATTCTGCCTTTAATTGGTCGATTATCTTGTGTCTATATATATATATTTATTTACCTTTTTGCAGTATTTACTTTTGTACACTGCGTCTAAGTTTGGAATTGTTGAGTGCTGTCGTCTGCAGGAAGTACAAAGAATGGAAGAGCACCGGCGACAACCTTCGGTTTCGGAAATGAGTGGCCCTCCCTCAAGATCATCCAGAAGAGGTCCAGGACAGTTGCAACTCTAATTATGTATGCTGCGTCCTGGATTTGAATCTAGAGTCGATTGGCATTCTGATCTCAACATAGAGGAGACATGGACGAGGTATCCTATAATTTGTATAATTGTATATCGTAGATTGTTCTATTGAATTTGTGGAGGCTGAGATGGTAAAAAGTTGGGTTTTGATTTTAGTTGAGCTTAGGCTTTCCTGAGCAATTCTTTTACTTCTGTAACAATGTATACCCATGTGGTTCTGTTGTTTTTTAATTGAAAGCCATATGGGCCTTAGAGCAAAATACTTCAGAGAATGCAGTTTGTCTGAATAATTTAGCAGCTGTTACATTTACCTAGTCCAAATAATTAAAAAATATATATATAGGCCAATTCATCTAAGCATCAATTCTTCAACAACTTTGTGCTTGTTAGCTGACGTATTTAGTTGATTTCTGATCCAACGGATATGGTATTGTACCTCGTCTGACTTCCCATTTTCTTCACCAAACATGGTGACTACACAGTTAACTGAAACGTAGCTAACCTAACATCAACAGTGAGGCTTCAGAAGTGGCTGATAATATTGACACCAAAAAATGACTGGTAATACACTACAGAAACGCTACACTTACAACTGAAATTAATGTGATACAAATTTTATTTGTCTTATTTTCTTGACTTTATTGCTTTTTATTTGTTTTCTTAAATGGTAAAAATGTATTTTGGTTCTTAGTATTTTCATAAAAATTTAAATTTGGAATAAAAACATGGTCATGGTTCAAGTCACTTTACAAGAATTTCACAAAATTTAAAATTATCGAAATCTTTTTGTAGTTTTGAATTTTTTGGAAAATTTTTCTTTTAAACTTCTATGAAAAATGCATGTGATACAATTAATACATATAGAATAATTAAATATTTGTGACATGATTATTTAATTAGTCTATTAAGTATGATTAAACTCAATAATTTTACTTAAACTAATTAAAATTTACTGTGTCAAAGAAGGTAAAATAAACTTGCATGCCTGAAGAGATCTTCGATTCATGACCTGGAGGGTTGAAGTTTTGAGTCTAAGGTTGGTGGATTGTTCGACACCTGAGGTGTTGGTGGAGTTGTTAGGTTAGCAGTGGTCTCCTAAACCTGGACTATAAAAATTACGGACTTTTATGGTGCGTTTACTTTCAGAAAACAGTTTTTTGTTTTCTATCTTGATTTTTTTGCATATATTTTCAATTTTTATTTTCAGTAGAAAATTGTCGAAAACATGTTTACTAAT
>JANZLH020000092.1:652916-668131 GCA_026770325.2 Erythroxylum fimbriatum | reverse complement strand
AATTCAATATTCTACGAATCCGATGCCTCAAGAATCAGGTCAATCGGATGTCGGACGGAAAAGTTATTCACGAAAGACACCAAAATTCAACAATTAATATATATATTTCCTTCTTTTTTTCCTGTTTTCCAACCGAAATTCAATCTATCATATCTCTTTCTACACATTTCAGAAAAATGCAAACTATACCTTGTTGGAAAGATAATGAAACCCTCTACAAGTTTCATGAAGACCCGAACAAGCAAATTTCACCCCGAAGGGTGTCAACAATTCCATGGAAGCTACTGCCCACACACTCACCTCTTAAAACAGGACAGTAATGGGAAATTCACTAACTTTCATTCTATGCAGTCAAAAATTATACAATAAATATGCTCATCAAGATCACAATGTTATCTACAACTTTCATGAAACAACCCAAATTTCAATTCCCTTGCTAACTAGGTCAAATAATTCACTCAATGTTGCTGTCCCTGAAATCACTCAATCTGAGCAGTAAACTTCTATCAAGTATAACTCCCTGTACACAAGTCAAAAAAATCACCACTTTATATCCCTGAAAAGATAAAACCTCAAACTTCAATTCTTCATGAAATAAGCAAACTCCAATTCAACCTCTAACAATTTTAAATCTGGTATGCAAGTTTCTGATCTGATCAGCAATTTACATCCCAATGCAGGTTCAGATTTTGAAAATCCATAACTCCTACATCTGATCTCCAAACAATTATATGCCATATACCATGTTCAAGATCAATGTGTCATCTAAAACTCTTCAGTAGATCCCCAACACCAATTCAATTCACAAAAATTACTAAAATTACTCAAAATCAGAATGTACACCAAATCTGCCCATCCAACTAGGTTTCATTCAATGCATAAAAACAGCCAACAATCATCAGTCCATAACTCCTAATATACATATCGAAAAATTGCAAAATCAGTGGCATTGGAAAGCTAACTTAATAGGCTTCAATTTTCCATTTCATCCATTTGTCCTAATTCCTTCTCAATTAAATTATAAAAATTAGCAAAACTTTAGGGTATGATTTCGGGTACTATTCATTCCAGTCAAGAACAGCAACTTTCCAAGCCAAATTGCACCCTCTTAAGATTCAATTTGGA
This sequence comes from Erythroxylum fimbriatum, assembly GCA_026770325.2. Classification (NCBI taxonomy): domain Eukaryota; kingdom Viridiplantae; phylum Streptophyta; class Magnoliopsida; order Malpighiales; family Erythroxylaceae; genus Erythroxylum; species Erythroxylum fimbriatum. The sequence goes on along the minus strand of JANZLH020000092.1, from coordinate 667,006 downwards.
CAACACCTATTTCACACAAAAATGTAGCTAACATCCTAAAGTTTAAGTGGCCACAAACCTCACCTCATTTTCATTCCTACACAATGAATTATGATTAAAACAGTACAATCAATTAAAAACCCTAATTTTCCAGATTTGGTCCAACCTTAGTTTCTCTCATTTCCAATGCCTTTAACACATCATTAAGCATCCAAATAACACAAATCAGTTCTTATACCATTCATACACCATTCATACATGTACTAGGGCTAATACACAAAAATTGGCAGCACTCAATTCTTCATTTCCAAGTAAAATCAATCATCCATATTCAATCACAAATCATATTCAAACCATTTAGTCATACTACTTTCTCAATTCTTACTTACTAAAACCTAACCTTATACCCATTAATTCAAGCAATAAAAGACATGAATTTAATGCATCAAGAATCATCATAAATACATTCTAACTCTCATTCAATGCTTTTGCCTACCATGCTTCATACAAGACATAATTAAAGCATAATTGAAAACCTAATTGTAACACTTACCTAATGAGCTTTCAACCTTTAATTTCTTCAATTCTTTCTTACTACCCTCTCTAATAACTTCTTCTACCACCAAGCAAGAGCAAGGTTTGGTTTCATGGAGGAACTCTTAAGGTTTTAGGTTACTTTGGTGAGAGAAGGAAGAAAATCGATGGAGAGAAGTGAAAGCATGAAGTAGGGTTCGGATGAGTGGGTTAAAAGCAAAGAAATGTTGGTCTTTCACTCTTTCACTTATACACAACAGAGAAACAAAGCTTGACAAAAGACAAAACTCATTAAAGCATTAGGGACAAGTGGCATAAGATGGAAGAAAATGACAAAATAGCAATAGGTCAAATTAATAGATAGGATTTAGAAATCCTGATAAAATCGGACCCATTCTAGTCCGATAGCCCTAATTTAAATCTCAAAATAATATATCTCATATGGCAGTGCCATTTGATAGCAATTTTCGCTGCCGAAAAGCTACCGGTTCGCCACTTGACAATTATTCCCGGTCCGAGAATTTTTTTTCCGAATTATTTTTTTGACAATTTTTGAAATTGCCCAAAAATGGAAAGCACAAAACAGTTCACTCCCAATAATTTTTTTTTAAACACGAAAACCACATTTTCCATAACAAAAACACCTTTAGGCCATATACCGACGATTTTGCCGGTCCAGAAATTTTCTCCGGAAAATTCCAGAAAAATTTCTATAATTTCCTTAAAATAGAAAACATTTTATGGCGTACTCAGAATAATTTTTCAAACCCAAGAACCATGTTAATCCCAATAAGATTCACTTAGGCACTCAAACCGGGAATATCATGTATGCATTTCCAGAAATTCCATGTGTACAAATGTGACTGTGTACTAAGCCTATTATGCATGAACAATCCTATGAAATGCCAATCTATCCCATCCTATGCCAATTTTATCATTTTACCCTTCCAATTGAAGGTGGGATGTTACATAAAGTGACAAACGTCCAGCCTCCTTTATTCCCTTGTGTGTGCGTGACTCTAGTGTGATCCTCCAGTCTCTTCTATTGCGTTTTAATCGCCTGATTTATTTCTTGTCCACTGTTAAGTTGACAAGACAATTAAATTTTGCAAACCTCATGCTCCTGTGTGCGTGTTTCCTGTACGTTTAAATCAGCTCTTCAATTTAATTGTTCACCCTCCAAAAACCCTTGTAGCGTCGTCCCACGTGTTGCATTCAGCTGTCTTCATTTTTCTTCTTGTGGAAATGATTTCCCCCTAATTGCATGCGTGATCTGCTCCTTTGGCTGGTGCGTGAATCCTGCTGGAGATCCTAGTGCCTTGTACGTTTTCTTCTCTTATGTGCATGCGTGGTGGATGTTGGCTGTAGAAGAGATTTTTCAAGGTCAATTTCGACAGTCCATAAAAATTACATGGAAATGATTTAGGAGCTGAAAATTTATCAGTATGTTCATCTTTGTGTTAACTTCGATACGAGACTTGAATCACGGGATTTCGACATCTGAGTCAAAAGTTATGGCCAAAACATCGTCAATAGGTCATTCTGGCGCTCCAACATATGATGTGAATTTTCGTTAATTTATTTCTCTTAAATTCGAGCTCTGAAAAATCTGTAATTAGTCCCAAAAAATCCGTCAATGAGTCTAGAATTTACGTATAAAATTTCAGAATTTTTGGATTAACCAATCTTGAGATAAAAATCCAACAATGACTAGAGGTCAAATCTGCCGGCAACTCAAAAACAATGCAATTCAAGTCTATTTGTATCATTTATGCATTTTACGTCAATGGACCTCAAATAATGCTAAAACATGATAAACCAACCATAGATGAACATAAAATGAATGTAAAAGACTATGAATTGAGTCCTAAACACATGTGAAAATATGAGCGTATCACGGCGATGCAAGGGGAACACCAAGGAGGAGGCGGGAGAGAGATGAGAGAAGAAGAGAAGAGCATCTTGCTGAAACAGTCGGTGGGTTGGGGATTTAGGGTTAAATTTTTTTTAAAATTTACAAATAGGCCCTTGGAGTTTTGGAAGTTTACGGTACCGACCGGTATAAATCACCGGTACCGATTGGTATTTTTGGCCGATACCGATGGTTTCCTGTACTGTTCCGTTTTCCGACCGGTACGGTATAGTATTCAAAAGCCTGGTTTCAAGTTCATTAACAAATTGAAATAAAGGTTTAGTACTTTATTTTTACCCTATTTTATAAGCATCTATTTACTTTTTAATGAGTCCTATTTAATAAAAAAAACGGGTATGTACGCATTAAAAATATGATAGTTGCTACTTCCAAGTTCATTAACAAATTGAAGTAAAGGTTTAGTACTTTATTTTTACCCTATTCTATGAGCATTTATTTGATTATTTTTTATGGTCCTATTTATTAGATAAATAGATGCACATAAAATGAAAAAAGAACAAGAGTAACAAAAATAGGTGATATGTTCCTTTAAACAACCTTTTTGTGTTAAAATCAATTTTATTAAGTTTGATGGTGGAATTGATGACGTCTGATAGTGTTTTGTTTTGCTTTACCTAACACTCAAGAAATAATCAAGCATCCGCGTGACCACATGACTGATTTTTATAATAGTACTTCTAACCCACTCAATGCATGGACATTATCATCGTCGCGATCGGCCATCTCTACTTGGTTTAGTTATAGAGAAGGAGGGGAAGAAAAGGATTATCCAAATTAAAAAATTGTCTTACCTTCCATGCGCCAAGCAAAAAGTAAGTGTTAATCATTTCCAATTACATCACCTTGGTCGTATAAGGTGGGCGCGAAACAATTTATAGAGGGGCATTGAAGTTTCGGATACATGTTATGCACATGGGAGAAGGCAATCCTTGGGTCCACAGTGTCCTTGATTTTTCATTTCCTTAAAATGTGACCACATGGATCTTATATGGTATTAACTTGTAAAACAATCAAGACCAAGTCGTACGAGGAAATTAGTTTTGAGATAGACGGGAGATCGGCATTTGGTCGCAATTATTAAAATGAGTAGGCACGTGTGGACCACCATGTTAGGCAAGAGAAAAGACGGTTCCGTGCCATGTACAACCATCCAACTTATGCAGCATTTGAATAATTTATTGTCTTCAAATTTAACAATATTTGAATAACATTGGGTGAAAGAATATATATTTTAATCCTTCACGCCAACACATTCACATTAATCAAAAAGTGCCACCTAATTCCTATCCCCGATGTTTATGACTTTCGCCTATGACGCCAAAATGAAAGCAAGCAAATACTTCTTTCTTTTCTTAACTGTGATTTCATTCTGTTGTCAACCTCTGTGAAGTAAAGCCCCAAAATACAAACACTTGGTTAAGTAACCTATTAAAATATGACGTTGCTCCTACGTCGCATTGTATTTGTATCACATGAAACAAAAAGTGAGGCCAGGATTAAGTTACAATTGAGCAAGTCAAGTCTCGGTCCCTGCACAGCAGTCCCTAATTTGGGTAAAGTTAATGCTGGTCCGTCAGATGTAATATACATGCCTTGTTAAAGCAAAGGCAGACAAAAATGTTGGCCATCTCTTGATTTTTACTCTTACCCCAAAATTTCATCTGCACATACCCCACAAATTAGGTCATTCCAAAGAATTATGCATCACTACATAAGAAGACACCTACAAATGCATGACACTGGACGCCATTTTCACATTTTTTGCAACACCACCGAGTTGTCTGTTCTATTCTCCACTTATTAGTGTAAGGAATGCTGTACAATTTGTTTTCCAGGACTTCATTATAATAGCTAACAAGGAATATCACACTTGAGCAAGTTTGGAATGAGCTGGCTGCAAATCAAAGAAAATAACGACACTTTGAACAGTATACAACCCAGAAGGTCCACGTTCAAACAGAATACATGGACGGGTTGAAAACAAAGCCAGTTGCCGAAGTGTAACAAACTTTGAATGGAACATGGTAATCCCAAATACTAATCATTTGACAAATTATAAACTTAATGCTTTAATTATAGGTTAATTACATCTGCAACCCCTTTGGTCTGGATAATTATCATTTAGTCCTTAAAGGTTCAAAAACTATCAAATTAGTACCTGTAATTTCTATAGACTATCATCCTTCAATTGTACATGTCCGAGGGAGGCCAGAGGGCAGATGCTTATGTGACTTATAAGCCAGGACTCTGTTTCCCGCTAAATGGAAATGACGTCTTGCCAAACGAGAGGGATGAACAGAGACATCCCTCTCTCATTTGTTTGTCCTCCTCTGGAAATGAAAATGAGAAACGTACAAAGGAATAAAGGACCATTTTTGGTAAGTGATAGGTCACATTGACACTCTTTTTGCTGCAGCCCCATTTGCCAGACTGGTTCTTTGTGTGGACGATTTCTCTGCCAAAACGCCATTTCAGCCTAAACCACAACACCTCACTTCACTTACAAAACTCACCCAAAAGTTTGAACTCCCAAACGAACCAGCCCTTTAATCATGGCAAAATGGGGTCCAACACTTTATCTCCTACATGAAAATGCACATTTTTATCCCATTTTCTGAAGTTTTAACCCAGATATTGTTTGCAGTCCATTCAAAAGTCTCACATTCTTCTCCTTTTTCTTCTTCTTCTTCTTCCAGTGTATGTGCTAATCAGCTGAATTCTTCTTTTGGGGCTGTGTTTAAGGACATAGAACCATGTAACATGGAATTTAGGCAAGGGTTTTGACAAGTCTCAAGCTTTGGCTGTTTCTGAACTCAGGTGGTTGTGGACTTAGGGGCTCTCACGGTGGTGGAGGTGGTGGTGGTGGAAATTCTGGTGGTAGAGGTGAAGGTCCTGGTTTTGACCTGATGGGGGTGGCCAACTGGTCCTGGTCCTTTATCCCTTTATCTGTTTATTTCTTATTTTTACTTCCACAGGAGGATGAATATGTTAGGTAGGAATGTCTTTGTTCATCCCTCTCTCATGTGTGGCATGATATCATTTTGATTTAGTGAGAAACAACGTCGTAAGCGTCTGCTTCCAAAACGCAGTCATTTTGGGGCATCCATCGGCCCCCCTGGAAATAGGCAGAAGACTGACAAACCATAGTTTTCAAAAACTATATGCTAATTTTATAGTTTTTGAACATCAGGGAATAAAATGATATTTACCCAATCTAAAGGGATCCTAAATGTAATCAACCTATAATTCTACTAGGATAAACAAAAATGGGTCCCAAAAATCAACTATGTCAATAGCATATCTAAATATGATATTTGATGATTTCAATGTTGTCCTAACAATGAATCTATTTGAACAAAGAACAATTTCTAATCAGCAATAATTAAAAAAGCCATTACATCTCATGATATGCATATAAAAGTCAGATTGTACCTTTCTTTAGCTAAAAGGATGCTCAAATCGCATTGTAACACCCCGACTAACTTCAAATAACCTTTGAGTTTGATGTCAACAGGTTATTAACAGGACCCTTTGTGATGTTACCCTTCACATTTCCAGCAGCTTGTCCAGCAGAACTCTTGGAGTTTGCCATCTCAGAAGTGAGGATTGATTTCTTCACCTGCAAAAAGGAGATTTTTCTCAATAAAAGATGGAAATTCTTTCTAGCTAGCAAAAAAGGACAGACTAAATCTTGACGTAAATGTTCCAAGAATGAAAAGGAGCACCAACAAGAATATTATAAACATCAAAACATTGGGTAATGCAAATATACTACGAAAATTCCATGTTCCATGTCATTATTAAATAAGAAAGATGCTAGAGCCAAACTCACTGCTGCAAGACGCTCCTTGTGGGCATCATTTACAACCTATAAAACCCAAAAGTAGAGTTAGTCAATATAAATCAACAAAGCAAAGGAAAAAAGCTAGCAAGATGAAATAACAAAAACCAAGAATCCAAGTTAAAGCTCTCACTGGTTTTCGGTAAGTCTTAATCTCATCACCACCAAACCCTGGTAATGTCATATTCCAATTTCTTTCTGCATCCAAGATTAAGTATCTGCCAAATTTAGCACTAGATTTGAATATTATGTAGACTGAATAAAGTATTTTCTAAGACACTAACCAAGATGCAGAAGTATGTCTTTTCCTTCCAGTGTATCCGATTTTCGATGTTTCGCCAAAGAACAACCAAATGTTGTTATCTGCTCACAGAAAATGAAATGTTGTAACAATGATCTAAAGGAATTTTAAGCAACACAGTCGGAGACGCTCCAAAATAAATAAGAAATAAGTCAATATTGCTCCATGATAACTCTGAACAAGTAAAGCTTTGTCAGCCTCAGGACATGGCTATCATAAAAGATTACCAGTCTTCACAAACACAGTATGTATCTAAGCATGTAATTGCATAGAGATAGAAGGCAAAAGGGCACAGTTAGCAACTCACTGACTCAACAAAGTCTTCTGCTATATCCATAAGAATGTCTTCAACCTCAGGATCCAACTTCTCTGATGGATCAATCTGTCCAAATGCAAGAAGAATGTCAAAAACAAAACATTGTACAAAACCATAATGGGTTATACACTGCAACACAATGCCACAAGGGGAAAGAAACAAAATAGGAATAGTTAATCAATTTAACAAGATTGGTTGTTCTTACTTTTTATGTCAAAAGAAATGGTTTACACCAAATGAATTACTGCAATAAGCACACTAGTCAATTGATTCATAATATAAGAATGTATAATTAATAAATGGTTAATGGATTGTATCACTGACAACTTTTCTAGTACGTCCATTTTAAAATCACTTCAAATACTGAACAGGTGTTCACCACTAGCTGTATGAATACAATAAACCACCAAACCTTTCTATCAAGGAAAGCTAGAAGAAACATCAAGCATTAAAAATACCATTATCAAAATCACCAGAAATTGAACCTACAATATAAAGGTCATCTGAATCTTACATGCTAGTACTTGACAATGACAGCAATATTTTCTTATTCTGCTAGCACAAACTATGTGTTTGCTTTTGTGATGCATCTGGTGATTGTCTTTCGTTTACCAAAAATTGAGCTAGAGATTTTAACTGCTAGGCAAATGGTACGCACAAAACCTCCAATATGGGAAAAAATGTCTTTTGACACTTACAGAAAAGCCCAACTACGAAGCATAATCTTTTGACTAACTAGTTCAAGTGTGATTCCTTAGCAAAGAGTTTCAAGACATCAAAGTTTTTAGTACCAAGGGGCTCACCTGACTTACTAACTGCTGGATGGTTCTTTTCTTAAGAATCCGATTACCAGATTCATCACTTTCAGTATTCATTGTCCTACTCTGAGTCACTGGATGTAGAGTGTTATGTTGAGCTGTTGCAAGAGAAGCTGGCTTCTGGTTCACAACACCTTGAACCCTAGTAACCTGTTGTTGATGGGGTACAGATGTTGGAATCCTCGATGGAGGAAAATGTTGCCCATAATGCTCTGGAGGTTGATGGGTGGGAACTGGTTGAGTCGGCTGTGTATGCTGTTGCTGGGAAGTTGTTGACATGGCTTGATGTTGCTGTGGAATGTGTGCCCGTTGTTGCAAAGATGGTGAGTTCGTTTGTGGCCTATAGGATGGGGATGGCAATGGAGGCTTCCCTTGAGTTCCAGATGACAACCATGGCTGAGTAGCTGACTGCATGCTTTGTGATGTACTAGGCAATGGTGAATTAGGAGAACCAGCTGACGAGGATCTCAAAAAGCTGTGCCCTTGGAAACTCTGTAGCAAGAATTTCAGGCTTTTTTTTTTTTAAAGCATCCTTTAGCACCCCAGAAAATCTAATCCTCAAATCGTAAATTCATACACACCACAGAAAATAACTGAAGAATTGTAAATTTAGAAGACCCACAAAACAAATAATGTTAATTTCTATCCATTCTATAGCTAAAGAACACCTATATGTACATTAAGAACGAGAAGAATAACTTGTTAGAACTTAAGAGGTACTAACTTGAGTGGTAGGAGACTGGTTAGTTGGAGTAGAAACAGATGGTCTAATCGTCGACTGAGCAGGTCTCTGCTGATGATGTGAAGGAAGCCCACCCGGCCTCATTTGCGAACTCGAAGTCATTGTTCCCATCATCCCAATTCCCTGCATTCCTGGCCTCACCTACACACCTCAAAATCAAAGAAACTATCACACAAAGACCACCGAAAACCATCACCAATTAACTCCAAAATGGTCCTTGACAATGTTAAAGTTCAAGTATTCGTGATTAATAGAAGGAAAGAACAAAACCCACCTGTGGTTTGTTAGTGTTAGCTCCAGACTCATTCAAACTGACTCCACCACGATTCAATCCACCAAACTGTTGCCCAAACGTAGAAGAAAATGGCGCCGGAGATGGGCCAGTATGCGAAGCGGGAACACCAACGGAGATATTAGCCCTCTGTGGCGGAGCAGAAGCCGGCGAAGAAATCGACGAAGAGATAGTAGAAGAGGAAGGGAGAACAGAGAAGTGCGAGTAATTGGCATGGGGATGCTGATGCTGCCACGGCCTGTGCACAATGGGGGTCTTGGCGGTGGTCGTGACCGGCGGCGGCCTAGTGGCGTTGGCGGGTACCGTGGCCGTCTGTTGGGGCTGGGTCATTAGGGTTGGGGGCTTTTGGAGGGGGCTAGGGTTAGGGTTTGTCGCCGGTGTTGAGGAGGTTGATGGAGCCGTGGTGGAGGGCGGTTGGAGAGGTGACGGTTGTTGTTGTTGTGGAGATTGAGCCGACAAGGGCTCATTGGGAACGGTGGCAACGGTGGCTGTGGTCGTGGCGGTGGGGGTGACGGCGGTGGCCGCGGCGGTGGAATTAGTGGGGTTCTGTTGGTCCATCGGAGAAAGGTTGTGTTTGTGTAATTTGGGTTTGGGATACTTATAATAAGAGGCCGAAATTAATTGGGCTTTTATCTATTTGACAAAGGATAGATAATGTGGACCCATAATGCTCTAATTCTATGCTAATCGTGTTTGGTGTCATTGTAAATTAAGTCTATGCTAATTGTAATATTTGGAAATGTTTTAACTACGCATTTTTCACCGCCTAGTATCCTAGTATTGTAAAAGATATTTAAAAAGATAAATACACTCATTCACGTGGAGCATAAGATAATATATAGAGTTTACAAAACTATACCATAAATCTAGATAATGTCTATTTAAACTGTAAGATAAGTTTACATAATGTCTATCTTGTAGGATAAGTATTTAGATACATGTAACAAACCAAATAAGGAAAACTAGAGTCCATATTTATTATAACCATTATTATTTTGACCTAAATGAAGGAGCTCTTTCGTAAGGAAAGAATTCGACATTATTGACATTAGTAAAAACTAAAACAGATAATAAATTATGATAAGAAGAACGAACAAATAAGGCATTATGAAGTTGAAAAGAACAAAAAGATGAACCAACATGAAAGATAGGAAGGAATTTACCATTGCCAATTCTGACAGGTTCAAGACCATGATACTCATTATGAATAGTAAGATTTTCTAAATCAGGAGTAAGATTATGAGTTGCTCCAGTGTCCAGGATCCAAGATTGAGGTTGCATGGCTAATGTTGTCAGATTAGAAGCCAGTTTGACTTGGTTTAAGTTTTGTTGACATGGGTTGGTAGCTCTACGATTTAGTGAGGGACATTACCTAGAGATATGACTAAACTCGTTACAATTATGACATTGAATATTGTCCATTAAATTGCTAGTTATGTCAGAATTGTGTGGAAGCTTATGTGGAGACCAAAAATTTCCACTAGAAAAGGTACCAACATTAGAACGTCCTCTACCACGCGTCATCACTTGATTTCTTCTTCTACCAAGGGATGAATACCCTCTGACAGTTGAATTCACATGGTGAGCTGTAGGTTGTATAAGTGCCTTCGTATCTATTTCAACAGGAAGATTCTCCTCTCTATTAAGCAATAATCCATATGAATCATCAAAAGAAATAACATCTAAACGATTTTAAAGAGATCAAACAAAGATTACACTAGACTCAAGCCATTAATATCAACTTGAACCAAATCATTCTCTATGATAGGATTGTTAAGCGCTACTAATTGATCAAATATTCCTTTTGCTCGTTGAGTATACTGAGCAATAGATTCACTATGTTCCTTTGCTAGCTTAAATAATTTGTCTTTGATAGTTCATATCTGTGCCTTAGAACCTGAAGCATAAGTATTGACTAATTTTTGTCATGTAGCATAGAAGCTGGAAACACTAATTTGAAGAATAAAGCTCTCGTTGATAGAGCCAATAATCCAATTAAGAACAAATTGATCTTGTTTATACCAGTCAAGATAAGCTAAATTTGATTGATCATTAATTTGTTAAGGGGTTGCCATGTAGGTGCCATCAACATGTTTTGCTAAATCATAAATATGTAAAAGAGGTAGAAGTTGTGCCTTCTAAATGAGATACTTGTTTGGAAGAGGAGTTCCCTTGGTAGACATTGTAGCTTATTATAACACTACAACAGAAACCACATTTAACTACGAAAAAAAATCGTTGCTAAAAGTCTAAAAATCGTTGTTAAAAGTTATTACCGATGATTTATATCCGTCGCAAAAAACGTCGCCAAATCCCTGTAGCTAAAAACTATAGGCAATATTTTTTGCTAATTTTCGCTAATAGTTATTTCCTAAGCTTTATTTTCGTAGCAAAAAACTATTATTAACGTTTCAAGAAATCGTTGCCAATACCTTTTGACTACTCTTAGTTTTCACAGCGAAAAATTATTAGCTACATTTTTGGAAATGTAACGAAAAGTTTTTGGCTACGTTTCAAAAAATGTAGCTAAATGTTTTTAGTTACATGTTGTTTAATGTAGTCAAATTTTTAATATACATTTTAACGAAATGTTAATTATAATTATTTGTGACATTTTTAATCCATATTATTGTATATAATATTTATATTTTTTTGTTAATTTATTATATAAAAATCATTGACAATTTGAAGCATTGTATATAAAAAGTAAAATATCATTAAATTATTCCAACAAAAAGAATATTGTTCGTGTACAGATTTTAATTACAACCACAACAATTCTTATAGATAAAATAATAAATATAAAGACCAGTTTATAAATTATAAATGCTAAAATTACAAAAAAATTACTAACTTCGCTGAACTTTTCATTTCCCCACACGTAGCGCAAAAATCCAACAAAGAAGTTAGCAAAATATTATCACAAAGTCTAACTTTCATTAAGAAATAATGCAAAATTTCACCTTCCACTAAATTTCCAACCTTTGCAAATGCCAAGACTATAGAAGTTAGAGTCTTTTTACTAGGTATCATTTAACTTCGCATTTGATTTAAACAACCAACTACTCTATCAACATCTCCTCTCAATGAATGATAGTTTATTAATGTGCTGCAAAAGACATCTTTCTCATCAATATTATGAAAATTTTCTCTATTTCTTCGATGCAATCCGTTCTGTTGTACATTCTTAAGATTGAATTCTAAATAGACACATCAACCAACAAACCATCTTTTTTTTTAATACAATGGAAATGAAAACACAATTAATCTAGTTCACGCAAAACACGACAGTATTTAATTCCCCGTCTATCCCGTCTGAGGAGATCCTAGACAGTCAAAGGGGGCTCCCGAAGCATATGGAGTCCTGGACAAGTCCTGACTACAACTGCTACCATATGATCCACACACTAGTTTCCCTCTCGATATATGTGTTGGATTTGCACCTCCCAATCGCGTCGAGCAAACCTTGTATACCTGCCAATAAAAAGTTATTACTATCAGTCTCGGTAATGGGAGCTGAAAGCAAGTTAATGAACTCTAAGGCATCTACTTCTAAGATGACCCGATGATAACCATAATTCCAAGCAAGTGTGAGGCCCTAGTGGACGCCCCAGAGTTCGGCCAAAATAGACAAGTCGCTACCAATGTGCTGAAGAAAGCCAAAATAGACAAGTCGCGCATAAGACCCAACGGGAGGCCCAAGTTCAAAACTACGCATCGTTCCACTTCTCTCGCTCGTTCTATCCACTCAACGTAAGCCATAATCGCTTTCGTTTCGTTTAACGGCCAAACAAAATCCTCATCGAAAAGATTTTTATTCCACCACGTTCAAAGCATCTAGCAAGCAACCCCAAATATCATTGCCCATTCCCCTTGCAGCTCCTGGGAGTTCTTGAGTAGATTGGTTCTCACCCAAAGAGCCTCAACTTGCGAGAAAAAATCGACATCAATGAAGTTGTTGCCTTTGAATGAAACTTCCACATGCACAACACCCTTGCAACATAACAATCAAAGTCATAGAATTCGATTCCATCTCCAATCTCATTTTGTTGAATAAAAAAAAGCCGTTTGCTAAATCATATATCAAAACATGCCCAGAAATTATGGATGTCCATGAAGTCAAATCTCTCAGGGCATCTCATCGAACACTTTCCGCGCATAAGAATCAAAATTGGATTTTACATATAATTCAATCACACTATTGCAAAAATAAAAATTCACCCAAACCCAAATTTCAATCTAACACAATGAATCATCTCTCCACACACCGCACCATTTCCAAGCAATACAAGGGCTTTAAGAAAAGGTTCAGGTTTAATCTTTTCCCACAAAAAGCAACAAAAGATAAAAGTAACTAAACGTAAGAAAAATTAACTAGAAAAACTGAACAAGCTAACATCACAAGAACAATAGTATTAAGCTTTCAACAGATCTTCTAATGTGAGAGACGGAGAGAGATTGTTGTCAAAGTGGAAGTCAAAGGAGGAAGAGAGAGAGTGAGAATGAGAGCGAGAGCGAGAAGTAGGAGTAGTGGAGCGCCGAGAAGAAGCATGAGTAGCCTTAGACCGAACAGACTGAGCATTTACAGCCCTAGACAAATAAGAAAAAGAAGTCGAAGCTGAAGATCCATAAGGCAGAAGTTAGGCTTGTTGTTGTTGCTTAGAAGCTCTGATGGAAGCCATTAGCGGTTTCATCATCTACACTCTTCTTCTTGGAAGAGAGAGCGAGAGAGTGAGCATTAGAACCTAATCCACAGAGGGAATGAAAATGTGACAACAAAGTTCTGATAATCGAAGGCTTTTATAGCTGAGAGATGAGTGTTTTTTTACTTTTAGGAACTCTTTTTTTACCCTTTTTCGTTTCCTCCTAATTTTAAATGTGGACTTTTTGACTATGTTTTTTGAAATTATCGCTAAATCTTTCACGATGATTTCTAAAATGGTTTCAAAAGTTAAATTTTGGCAACAATTCCAAAATTCACTGCAAAATGTTGACTATTTTGTGACGATTTTCACAATCGACGTAAAAAGTTAACCTTTTGAGGCGAAAAGTTAAATGCCAAAATCATCATGAAAATTAAAACTTTTGATTACGATTTTAGAAATTGTTGTCAAATGTCAACTTTTAGTCATAATTTTAAAATCGTAGCAAAGAGAATGTAGCCAAAAGTCTATATTATTATAGTGTTACGTTATTAGACTACAAAAGACTTTGATATCATATAAATGATATTTAGAAAGGATATATATATATATATATATATATATATATATACAAGATTAGATAATTTCTATCTAATAGGATAAGTCTGGATAATGTGTAGGATAAGTAACA
>JANZLH020000092.1:595922-607264 GCA_026770325.2 Erythroxylum fimbriatum | reverse complement strand
GGATTTGTGGTGAGTGATAAGATGTTTTTTAATATGAAGAATCATATGAATTGAGGTTTGGGTGTGGGATGAATTCCAATTGGAAGTTTAATTGTTTTGAATGATGTTGTAATAAAGGAAGTGAAGTTGGGATAAATTCGGTATTGATCTATGAGGAATTTAACTAAGTTGATTTCTATCTTTCCAACGATTTAAAGTATGCGAATTTTTAATTTTCGGAGTAAGAGGTTGTGGATTACCATCCAAGGAAGGCTAATGTTGTAGTTGATGCCTTGAGTTGAAAGACCATCTCAACATTAACTCTTGAGCAAAATGGATGAAAACTGGGATCTAATGGAGCTTTAATGGCTTAATTGAAAGCAAGGCCTACTTTGAGACAGGATATTTGTGATGCTCAGAGAGTTGATGATAAGTGACACCAACTTATCTTGGCTACTCAGGAAGGTAAACAGTCTGATTTTTCTATGCAAGGTGGTGGTGAATTGTATTATAAGGATCGGTTGTGTGTGCCAGCTAATGAAGAATTAAAGAATAAGCTGTTGTTTGAGGCTCACAATACAGTATTTACTACGCATCTGGGTGGGAACAAGATATATCAGGTTTTGAAGCAGTATTATTGGTAGTCAGGTATGAAACGGGATGTTATGGATTATGTAGCAAAATGTCTGACATGCCAGCAAGTTAAGGCTGAGCACCAGGTCCCATCTAGTTTGTTACATCCTATTTCTATTCCTTAATAGAAATGAGATAACATTACCATAGATTTTGTCACTGGACTTCCTCTCACTCAAAGGAAGCATGATGCTATATGGGTGATTGTAGATAAGTTCACCAAATCTGCTCATTTCTTGCCTGTTCGTCCTGACTATTCTTTGGATAAGCTAGCAGATTTGTATGTGAATGAGATAGTGAGGCTGTACGGAGTACCATTGTCGATTATTTCTTATCGTGATCCTTAATTTACTTCGAGATTTTAGAAAAGTCTACAGGAAGCATTGGGTACTTAGGTTAAGTTTAGTATTGCTTTCCATCCCCAGACAGATGGACAATCTGAACGAGTTATACAGATATTGGAAGATATGTTGCGGGGTTGTGTGTTGGAGTTTCCCGAGAGTTAGGATAATTATCTAACTTTGATGGATTTTGCTTATAATAATAGTTATCAGACGAGCATTAGCATGGCATCTTATGAAGCGTTGTATGGTAGAAAATATAAAACTTCGATATGTTGGACTGATTTGAGTGAAAACAAGATGATCGGGCTAAAAATTGTGAAAGATACAGAAGAAAAGATTCAAATTATTTAACAAAGATTGAAAGCTATAAGTGATAGGCAGAAGTCTTATGTTGATCTAAAAAGAAAAGATATTAAGTATCGAGTGGGTGATAAGGTATTTTTGAAAGTGTCACCATGGAAACACATACTTCGGTTTGGAAAGAAGGGTAACCTTAGTCTGCGATTCATCGGTCCTTATGAAATTCTAAAAAGAATTGGACCAATAGCTTATCAGCTGGCTCTTCCTGAAGAATTGGCCAGGCTACATGATGTGTTTCATGTTTCTATACTAAGAAGATATTGGTCTGATGTGACACATAAAATTCTAGTGCAAGAAATTCAGGTACAACCAGATTTGTCATTTGAAGATGGGCCAGTTTCTATCTTAGCCAGAGAAGTTAAACATCTCAGGAACAAGTCAGTGCCTTTGGTAAAAGTACTCTAGCAACATCATGGACTTGAGGAAGCAACATGGGAACTTGAAGAAACCATGAAAGCTCAGTATCCGCAACTATTTAGATTAGGTAAAATTTCGAGGACGAAATTTCTTAAGGAGGGAAGAATTGTAATGCCCCATATTAAGGGTTAGATTATTAAGGAAATTCAATGCATTTTATGCTTTGCATATTTGAATATTTGCTTATTTGTGCATAAGCATTTTGGACACATACAATTATTGTGCATGCATTCATGACATTTTCCTCGTATATTTGAGTTATTGAATGTGATTAAAAATGTGATTTGGCCATTTTGGTGTATTTTGGAATTTTTGGTGAATTTTAGATAAGTATTGAAATATTGGACCAATCCTAGTGTGACACATGGACTAATTATAGATTGACAATTGGACAGATTACTATGTGACAAGTGGAGCAATTAGTAAGTGACATATGGGCTAATTAAATGGGTGACAAATGTAGGACATGCCAAAGGACATGTGTCAACGAGGGATGGAGCCACCTAGTCACGTTTTTGGGTAAGAAAGTTTCTGCAGCTCTTTTGTTTTGTCTCCACCGAAAGCACAATCTTCCCTCTTTCTCATCCTTTGTTTAAACACTTAACTTATGCAATTTTGGTGTTATTGGCTCACCCACGTTACACCTTGCAAGTCTTATTCCATTTGAGGGTCTTGATTGTTACAAAATCTTTTTGTAATCCAACACCAAAATCTATTAGTTGCTCTCCCCATTTCTGGAAATTTTTCTTGAAGTGAGAGAAAGTTAAGACAAGCAAGTTTTATGCATGTTTTAATGTTTTAAATGGGTGCATGCATGAATGGTGTATATTTTCATACTTGTGGATTGCTGCCTACGTAATGGTGTTGATGCTTGTGTGAGTAGTGAAAGAAGAAGCAAATTCGAATGAAGGGTTAGAGTCATTGGAAAATGATATAGGCAGTATTTTACTGAACATACATCTGTATTTAGGGCATAACTTGATCTGTGAATATCCAAATTGGCCGAAGTTAAATTCAGATTAAACTAGAAAGATTTATCTACAACTTTTATGAAGGAGTCGAATTTGATTTTTATCACTAAGTGTGTCAAAATTTGTCTTGAAGTGGAGTTTCTGGATTCTGCACTGTCTGTGACTAGTATATAGTATTTTGGGGATAACTTGCAAAATACTGAGCCAAATTGCACAAAATTAGTGTCGTTAGAAACTTGAGACATAAAGGAACAATTGTTTAGAAGAAAGTTTGGCCTAAATCCTTCGTTTTCATTATCAAAATGATCGGGTAAAAGTGACCCAAAAGTCTATTTTAGGAAGAGCTAGAAAAATAGGTAAGGTGAAGAAGAAGGATTCGCAGGTCTATCGGAGTATCGCGGTCGTGCATGTGCATGATCGCGACTTCGCAGGACCACCCGGAGTGTCGCTGTCATGCAAGGACACGATCGCGACTTCCTTGTTTATCCAAAGGAGGTTATTTTTTGAACATACTTTGATCTTTTTATTATAACTTCTTCATCCGATATCCAAATAACTTGATTCTTTGACCAATAGATTCATACGACATCGATCTTCAGTTCCACCAAAAATTAGAATTTTATGAATTGAATTGGTTAAGGAATTTGAGAATAAAGTGTGACTGTACTAAAGTATGATAACTGGGATGTTTTTACTGAACATACTTTGGTAATTTACTTATATCTGGATCTGTGGACTTCAAAATGGAGTGATTCTTGTTTTGAATTAAACTAGAGTCATAAAAATACAAATTTTATGAATTGATGGAATTCTAATTCTCCGTCTAAGAATTTCAGAATCTGATTGGAAGTTGAGATAAGAATTCTGTTGAAGCTTAAGAACAGTCTGAAATCTTTTGAGTATAAATTTTAGTATACAAAACCAAATTGGATGAACTTGGTATCATTAGAAACCTAAGACAAAGAAGAACAACTTTCTAGAAGGGAGTATTACCTAATTACCTCATCTTCCTGATCAGAATAATTGAACAAAGAGAACCTAAAAGTTGGCTGTGAATAAAATTAGATTGAGCAATTGAGTATGGTTTCACATGATTGACAATGTAACAAGATTAAGGATAAGAGGCCTGTGAATTTGTCATGAACATGCATCATACATATTCAGTATACATGAATGCGCATAATTGAATTTATAATAGTGCACATTAATGATATGTGTTTGTATTAAATGTTTTAGAGGAACCCATCCAGCGACCGATTTCAGATATTGCCGGGATGTCGAGACAATAGGCAACAGGGAGATTTAGTAAGTAATTTAGACGGTAATTTTTGTTAGTAATTTAGATAGTCAAATTTGATAGTTTTTCTTTGACTGTTCTGTTTGCTTCTGCTTTTGATCCATTAAATGATTTGCAAAGCTATTTGATTGTAATGTAAATTGGATTTCAGATATTCTATTTTTGAATCTGTTAAGTCCTAGTTGTAGGTAAATAGGCATACCTAGAAGGGTCTGCAGCTTCTTCTGTGACACTTCAGCGTCCTCTGTTATTGACACTTCAGTGTCCTCTGTTATTGACACTGCGATGTCTTTTGATATTGATACTTAGGTGTCGAGACTTCGGTCTCTTCTGTGACACTTCGATGTCGAGACTTCGGTCTCTTCTGCATAAGTCTTGTTACCCGCTTCTGTAAATGGATTTAGCTGTCCTATGATTTTGTACTCTGATATTAGTTTGATTTTGGCATAAGCTAAATTGTATTCAATTTCTAAAGGGTTTATACCCTCTGGTGTTATGTTATTTATAAAACTCTTTTTTGTTCTGAATTTCTGTATTTGTTGTTGACTTATAGTTTAGTTATTACTCACTAAGTTATATGCTTAGCACGGTGGATTTGCCCTGTGTAGGTTCTGAAAGAGGGACGTAGGAACTGGGAGAAGACAACCACGATGGCCAAAGAAGTCTGATTTTTGTTTTGTTCATATGTATTTTGATATTGTTTTTGGACTTGTATCTGATGTCTATAACTCCTGAATTTTTATTTTGATAGGTTGTAATAACCTTAATTCAGGTTGCTTTTTGAATTTATAATATGCGATGTATATTTGTTGAGATTCTGGTCATGTATGTATAAAGTGTTCCGTATGCTTTAGAATGTTTATTTTTGAATGTTATGCTTCCACGAAATGTTTCGTATTCGGTTTGTTATGTTATGTTTGTGTGGTGCTCGCAATATCCTCCCATGGGGTATTAAGGAGTCACATAACATGATAGTAAGCAGTGGAACCAAACACATGTAAGGAATCATAATCTGTAGCAAGTTTTCCAAACCATTTTTCCAAAGTTGTTTTTACCACCAATAGCAGTTGATGGAAGGCGATTGATGAGATGGCAACCATATATAATAGCCTCAACTTAAAATTATCTGCCCAACCCAGCATTAGATAGCATAAACCGAACTTTCTCTAGCAATGTCTAGTTCATACGTTATTTCACCTCATTTTGTTATGGTGTATCCTTGACTGTGAAGTGTCTAACAATACCTTCATCTTCACAGACTTTCAAAAATGGATCACTCTTGTACTCCCCACCATTATCTACATGGAGATGCTTAATCCTTTTACCTGTTTGAGGAAAAGTCCCAGCATTTCATCCTTAGTCTTTATAGTATACACCCACACTCTTCGAGAAAAATCATAAAAAAGGTCACATAATAGTGTTTTCCTCCCAAAGAAGCTATTTTGGAAGGTCCCCATGCATCAGAGTGAACATAATACAAAATGCCCATCGTATCATGAATTACAGTGCTGAATTTCACTCTTGTCTGCTTCCCTTTGACACAATGGTCACAGAAGTCGAATTTGCAAGCTCGAACTCCTTTTAACAATTCTTGATTTACTAATATCTTCAAGGATTTTTCACCCGCATGTCCCAAGTGCATATGTCATAACCTAGCTGTTTCTAACTCTTGATCATCATTAGAAACTACTGTTGTTGTCCCAATACCTACATTACCCTAGTAATAATACAGGTTATTGTTTCTTCAAATTCCTTTCATTACCACAAGTGCACCAGAGATGACTTTCATTGATTCATTTGTTGCATTAATAGTGTATCCTTTTGATTCTAGGACTCCCACAAAAATGAGATTCTTCGTCAAACTTGGCACATATCTGACATCTATCAGGGCCTGGTTGTTTCATCGTGATTCCTTAAACAAATTGAACCAATCTCATTTGTAGTGCAGAGATTGTCATTTGCTGTGTAGACAACTTCACTTTCTAGCTCTCCAAAATTAAAGAATCAATCCCGATTAGGACACATGTGATGACTACAGCCTAAATCGAGCAGCCATGGACTATAAGAGCTTATTAACGATGTAACAACTAATAAAAGATCTGAGTCTGTATCTTCACACTCAGCAATATTCGAATTTGCAACAGCTTTTCCTTATCAGGTTTGTTTTTATTCTTCAGCTTTGGACAATCCTTTTTTCATTGCCCTTTTTCCTGACAAAAGGCACATTCATCTTTGCTCAATTTGAGCCTCGACTTTGATCCCTTTCTTTCCTTTAATCTGGCTCAGGAACGACCTTTGACTACCAAAGCTTCTGCTGCTCCACTTGTACGTTCTTCCTTTGTCTTCCTTCTCAATTCATGATTCTACAAAGCAGTTGTAACTTCACTAAGAGACACATCAACCTTCCCATGAAGTAAAGTAGTTTCAAGAAACTCAAACTCCTCAAGAAGGGATCCCAACAATGTCAAAGCTAGATCTTCATCTTCAAATGTCACATCCAAATTCATTAAATCAGTAACTGATTAAAACTGGTGATGTGATCATTTATAGTGGTACCCAAAACATAAGAGAAACGAAACAATCTCTTCTTCATATAGAGCTTATTTTGACTGCTTTTCTTTAAGAATTTCTCTTCCAACACGTTCCACAATTTAAATGCAGAAGTTTTTTTTCAAGAAAGCATACTTTTGCTCTCTTGAAAGGTACAATCATATTGTACCACATGTCAAATGATTTATAGTCTTCCAATCTTTCTCCTCAACATCATCTGGTTTCTTTTCTTCAATACCAATGTTAAGACCATGCTGAAAAAGAGCATCTTGAATCTCACTTTGTCACATGTCGAAATGACTCGTACCATAAAAAATATCCACCGCAAATATTGCATTTATCATAGCAGTCTTTGTTAGAATAGACGAGGTAGAAGCTGTCGACGTGGTTGATGCAGTCGTATCTTTGATTTTTATCATCTCTGCTACAATTTCTATTTAATAGCTGTTAATGGGGAATGCCAATAGTCTAAGGAAAAATCTTTTTCGATATGGAATATCAGACCACGCTGCAACCATAGAGCATATTAAGAAAAAACCTAGCTCTAATACTAATTGTTGTGAAACTTAGGTTAATTTCACCAAAAATGATAAATTCACCTTAAGCATTATTGCCTAGGTGAATAGAGTGTGAACGATTATACTGAAAATCACACCAGGTAAATTTTCAGGAAAGACTGAAGGGGTCACAAACGATCTCACTTAAAACACAATCTCCTAGACAGAATTTTTCTAGACATGTAATTTAATAGCACAATAATTCACTACAACTATACGAACAATAGTTATTAAATAGACAAATAAAGAATACCTGAATTTAACGAGATTCAACCAATTATGCCTACATCCTCAGACATTACTAAATTGATATTTCACTATTTTCGGGAAATAATTCAAGTGAAATACTATAAAAGGAGAGAAGGGATTTTATGAAAGACAATTTTTTGGGATGTATGATAAAGATGAAAAAGACCTTAGCTAGCTCTCTCAATATTGTGTTTCAACATATCAAAAAGTAAAAGGACCAATACATATAATGAAAGATGTGATTTAGTTTAAACCAATAAGTGGACTTACAAATCGTTCGTAAGCATGAACATGGCCAGCAAAAACAACGTCAACTCTTGCCTTGTACAACAGTTCCTCCATTGATTCTCTCATGCTTTTTCCTTCTCCTTGATGTGCAGTATTGGTGTTATACCAAGGTGCATGCACCAACACAACAACCCACGGCGTCTTTTTCCTGTCGATCCTACCCAGATCAGCTTCAAGCCACTTGTACTGATATGAATCACCATCGAAGTCCGCGTAAGATCCAAGCATGATCACATGGGCACCGGCAACTTCAAACGAGTAATACAAGTTTGAAGACGACCCACTCTCTTCGTACGGCATCGGCCAGCGAGCATTATAGGCTTTGAAGCCTTGCGGGATTAGAATTGGGATGGTCTCTATCTCATGATTGCCTTCTGTCACCATCCATGGCCTTTGGCTCGCATATGGCTCCACCAACCGTCCAAATGAATCCCAAAGTGGCTGTTGGCTGTCGGCATACGATAAATCACCCGGGAGTAACAGTACGTCGTAGTCGTAATTGTTGACATGCTCCAAAGTTGATTTCGTCCACTCTGTTTGACCAAGGTCACCTGAAACAATGAAAATTAAAAAAAAAAATTGTGACCATTGTTATTCAATCTTCTGTTACTTAACTTGATATAAGGTAGACCTACAAAAGATTTGGTCGATGTTTGGGTTTTGATTTAGTGATGGGGGTTGGTGAAATGTTACTTCAGCAAGCACTATGCTTAATGCTTTGTCTTTCGAAGTGGCAAATTCAGACATAAGCCAAGGTTGCCAACTATTCTGTTGAGTTGTGTACACTCTTTCTCTCTTTACCTTTGTTGGGAGGCTGTTGCTTATACTCCAAGAATTAAACAAGCAACAAACTCACGAGAGTAAACTACTGTTTATAAAAAGGATAGCATCCTGAGCAACGAATTCCACTTCGATATGGGGTCACATCTATACGACCAATGTTCTACACCAAATCAGACTTCGGTTTCATTATCATATAAATAATATTAATTGCAGAACTGTTGATTTCCTTTCACGTTAAAGACAAACTTTTAACGATTTGCATACAAGAGAATGATTAAAACTTACCAACGACAGCGAATTCAACAGGAAAAGTTGCAGGGGGTGTTCTGAAGGAGAACTCAGGGCCATGACCTCCACAGCGATAGTAATAGGTAGTGCTTGGCTTCAATGGTCCAATAGTCACATGGTGTATGGTGCCTGATTTATAGAAGAAATAATGATACGAAGTTTTGCGTCCGCTAGCCATGGAATTGTACTTTCCTGATTGCATTCCATATTCAACTATTGACTCCACATGCTTATCATCTGTAACCCATGAAATTCGCATCTCATCACTTCCAACCACCGAAATGTGTACCTGAAGATAACATTATCCAAGAAAGAAAAGTTATGATCTTGGTATATACTGCGATGAACACTCCATCAAAATCCCGTACCCATGTAACTTTTGACAGAAAAGAAAGAGATAGAAACCTGTTGAGGTTCGGCTTCTGATCCCTTGTGCGAAGTGAAGATGACATTGCGTGCAGAAGGTCGAGAATATTCAATATTGGACTCTGAAGCATGAGGTTGCAGGAAAAGTACTAGAGGAAAGAAGGAACAGATGGGTAGGAGTAAATGAAACAAACTTTGAGACAAGTTCTTCATTTTCTGTTGTTGTCAGCTGAAGGCAGTAGGCATCTTACGTAAATGAAGATTTGGCTCAGTCGACACTAGGGTCTCTCCTGACAGCTTTTTCTGCCTATATGAGCACAACGATTTGCACCTATTACATGAAATAAGCATATCAATTATTGACCACATAAAATAGATTTAGATTTGAGGTTTTGGATTGCATGTACTTGTCCGAAATCAGTAAGTGAAATGGCGCTAATTTAAAGATTTACGTCTGCAAGGCTTGGAAGCATCTCATTCACCAACTATACTACTTTTTGCCTCACCTTGAAGAAGATGAATCTTGTAGTTTTCGCGTGCAAGTAAAGGAAATTACATAAAGAGAAAAGTGGGAATGTAGAACTAAGCAAAACATTAGCTGATTATGACTAACAAGAAGATTGGTACGTTACGTACACCAATGAAAGGAAAATTTATGACTACAAAATAGACTAGACATTTAAAGTAAAATATCTCTCAAAGAAAATGGGTACATCTCAAAATTAGTAAACTATACTAAAACACGTTTTTGTTGCTTCTATGGAAGGTAGAGGTAGAGCCCAGCTAGGTGTTCTCAACTATGCGTAGGCTGTTTTTTTTTTAGCATCCGCGTTCAGTTGCCAATAGGCTAGAGTTTCAGTTCCGGTAGGATTTTTATTCAGTTTCAGTATATGACTTTAATTCCAGTTTTTTAGCAGATTATTTGCAACTTTTCTTATATGTTGCAGTTATCTTTATCTTTCGATTAAAATTACAATTCAAGTAAAATTATTATGTTTTTGTTTTTTATTTAAACACTTGCCGTCATTAATAAAAACAACTCCCTTTCCGTAATTTCAGCAATCGAGCTCCTTCTTTTATCTTTCATTCCTTCTTTCTTTTGTTCTGTTTTTTGTTTTGCAAAACAGTAGATATGCCGTGCTACAATTATCCAACAGTGGTATCAGAGCTTTAGTTGGTCTTATAGGACCTGCAGAAAATTTTTTGATCTAGTTTTTTAAATCACAAAACCAACGTTCAAAATTTTTAACTATTGCAACTATTTTGATCTAGCTTCAGTAGCTTACTTACTTCTGTTTTAAACTTGCTATTGCTATTATTTTTGAATATGTTTTTAAACAATTTTATAGTAGCAACTCTCTCATATTTTCAACTTGTTTGTTGCTGTCTTTTGAACAATTTTTTAAACCTCTTTCAAACTTATTTTAAACACTTTGTAGCAACATATCTATATCTATTTTTAAACCTCTCTTTTAAACCATAATCAAAACGTCCTCTAGTAGCATTGCTTTAAATCCTCCAGAAGTTTTCAATGGTGAAAACTATCAAATATGGTCAGTAAAAATGCAGTCTTATTTGGAGGCCTTTAATCTTTGGAAAATTGTAATAGAAAATAGGCCAGTGCCTCCTCTACCCAAAGATCCCACCATGGCTCAAATCAAGTTTAACAGTGAAGAAAAAGCGAAAAAATCCAAAGCCAAGACGCTCATTCAAAATTCTGTAGGGCACTCTGTTTTCTACAGGATCGTGGCTTGCAAGACAGCAAAGGAAGCTTGGGATAGATTGAAAGAAGAGTATCAAGGAAGTAACAGAACCTGACAAATGCAAATGCTGAATTTGAAGAAGGATTTTGAGTGTCTAAACATGAAAGAGGATGAAATAACAGCAAGGTATTTTGATCGTATTTCTTTAATTGTTAACAACATTAGATTGCTTGGAGAAGATTTTCTTGAGAGGCGGATTGTAGAAAAAATTCTTATAATTCTTCCGGAGAGATTTGAATCCAAAATATCCTCTCTTGAAAAGTCTAAAGATCTCAGCGAGATATCATTATCTAGCTAACGAATGCTCTTCAAGCACAAGAGCAAAGAAGAACCTTTAGGCAAGATAAGATTACCGAAAGTGCATTTTATATGCAAAGCCAACAAGCTGGAACAGGGAAGAAGAATTTCAACAACAAGAACAAGAGCAACAACTGCGAATTTCCACCTTGTGCACACTGCAGTAAGACTAATCATCTTGAAAAATATTGTTGGTGGAG
>JANZLH020000092.1:530522-541251 GCA_026770325.2 Erythroxylum fimbriatum | reverse complement strand
AGTAGATTTGGTGGCTGAAAATTCTCTAATAGTTGTTTGTATTTAGTCTATATAAGACTACCAAGTTTAATAATAAACATGTGTGTGTTTCTATTATTCCATTTATCTTCTTATTCTTCAAAATTTCCAACACTACCAAGCTTTCTTTTTCATTCCGTACACATTCCTCTCTCCTCATACCTATCAAACAAGCGAACCCTTTAAGAGTTGAATCAGTGACATTTTTTAATAAAAAGAAAAAAGTAATTAAAATGCGCAATAGTTAACAAAAAAGTTCCTTTTAGATTACTAATATTAATAACTGTTGTAATGTTGTTGATTGCTTCTAATTTATAAGCTCCCGCTTGGAGCAGGAAGGATCTATATAAATCACACATACATTCCTTGGCTTTATCACGTAAGCATAATACCCCGCAATTAACAACAAACAATGCTGCCAGAAGTCTTCTAGCGCTGGAGATCAAGGGGATGTAACTCATCATCAACTAAAAACCACCATGTTTAGGAGGCCAGTAATTAAGGAAACTTTCGTCGGATGTGACTAACATATAGTTCAGAAGGAATTAGATGTATAAGTGGTGAAGTGCATCTGCTAGATATGGAAAGCGTAGTTTCATTGACTGTCTCAAACCATGAATAGTAGGTACCACATTTTTGGCACAGTTAAAAGATTCCGCCACAGAGATACGAAAGCCTGAGAACTGAGAAGCATGTATAAGAAGGGACCGCGTATGGGAAATGATAGTTAGACTTGATGTGATGATAATGAGCGCGATTAACAACACCATCAAGCCCAACCAATGAAACCCTAAAGAACTCAAAACTCCAAAACGATAATGGCAACGAAAGAGTTGGCAGGCTCGACCAGTGACACGACGTGACGTGTTACACACAATGATTCCTTTGTTGAAAGTTTGAAGCGATGACCGACTACTTGATACATGACATCTATCCATGCTGTTAAATGTACTAATAATGACACAAAGGTTTATTGTATTAAAATAACATTTTATCGTTAAGCATACAATGACAGAGTTACAACTTACAAAACAACGCATAGCTTGTTACCTTGCTTCTTTCTGCAAATAAATTCTTTTTAGAGGTACGTAGCATTTGAATGCTTCTAGATTTAACCAAATCCCAAATGATGATTTTTAATACAGGATTATTTGGCCCTGCCATTAAGAGTTTTTCAAGGGTCTGAGTTGTTCATCAGCGCCTTCTTGCAGCAGTTTCTCTTTGTGCATTGAAGTAAACGGCAGCGACAGGAAGGTCAAGATCGTTTTCCAGAGCAAAATTTCGAGTGTTGAAGTTATCTCTTGAAGAAGGTGGGTTGATTATTTGTCTACGTCTTTGCTTGAATAGAACAAACACAAGCCTATGTATTCCTATATAAGGCCTTGGGCTTTCGTAGCTCATCACCTCCCTCCCTATTCAGTAGAAATAAAGCCAGGATAATATAGATCAGAATAGTCTCTTTCACATCGCTTTAAAGCATTACTCACTGAACGATGCTACATGAGGTGAAAAGAAAAAAAATTAATTCATAAGAGTCGTGAATTTACCGAATGTAGCATCAGTTGTGCCTGGAATGTTAGTCACTAACCTGTAGAATTTCCAAAGTGCCCGTGAGGAAATATCTATCACCAACTTTCGCGTCTATCAATCTTATTTCATATACCAGCAACAACAGATCAAAAGTATATATATAAAAAAGTTTTTAGTTGCTGTTTGCCCTGAACTGTTGCACTTTTTTGAGGAAGATGGAAAGACCAAATATAAGAATAATATGCCTTCCGTCAGGATTTAGTTTCTGCAGGCTAGGCTGCCGATCAACAAGTAGAAACCCTAGCTATTCATTAGACCACGATAGTAGTAAAGCATGTTTTGTCAAGTAGAATATTAGTTGATATTCAGTACATCTTAAGTTTATAGATAACACATGTAGATGGTTTAACTTTTAATCATTTATGCTATTTTTACAAGTCAACTAGCTCAGAATTTCTATCGTTTTCGAATATTACCAGTGTAGGTGCTCCCTTTGATAAGGATCACTGGGACCAGGAACATCTGGGTCTATCATGACCTGGAATAAAATAGATCGACATTAAGCAAGCACACAAGATGCAAGATATCAGTTAAAAAGAGAGGATATACAGATTCACATAAACTAAACAAATACTATATGTATATAAGTGAAATGGAGGGCTACCAGTGTAAAGAAACTCCTCATATCACCTCCTTGGATCTCAACCCTAGGTTTTGTTGCAACTGTAGACGGATTAAGTTCATATCCGTTGTTCACTTGCCTATTGTTGTAAATTACAGAAATTTTTTCAGATGGGGTGAATAAATCAAGAACATCTCCTATGACTCTTCCAACAATGAGAGGTTCTATTATTCTTGCCATATGGGATGTTGGATGGGAAAGAGTGAGTGAAGAGGGAAATAAATTATGGAAGATAGAAAAACACGGTAGGGCTTGATAAGAGATGGACAAGACCACTTAGCAGGTGTCGATTCTTAAAGGACACCATTCCTGTAGGAAGTAGGAACCCCATGTGTATATTTATATGCACTGATGAAGTACATATACTGCAGGTTGTAGTTTAGATCTGGTTGGTTTAGGTAGGGATAGGTATATAATAGAGGAAAAGTAACCCCGAGGAAATGACTCTTGCAGCAGGGCTAGTTGCAATCTCTCTGTGTATCAGTGCTTTGTGGTTTAGTTTCTATAAAACCATTGATATGTTATTTTTGTCATTTGTTTTGCTTTCTTTTCATGTCTCCCTCGTGTTGGGTCCCTGATATTGCTTCTTGATTGGCTATCATCAGCCTATAGTTAATCACTGGTCCAAGTTTTGTTACAGTAGATGTCCTACTTATGGGTCCTTATAATGTAAGTTATCGTTATAGTTCAATACTTATATGACACTCATAGGCCTGATACTACAGTTATTGGAAGAATTATTATTGACGCGGGCATAACTACAATCGGTATATAGTACAATACTGATTACAAAAAACAATATCTAAGTAGATTAAATATGAATCAAACATCAAAGTTGTAACATGCAGTTTAAATGTAGATTCTGTCAACAGTTTATTAAATTAGTAAAATAAATCAATTAATTAAGAATCGATACACACTAATGACTTTACAAACGTAATATTTTTATTAATATGGAATAGAATAATTAGTTCTCATATAATTAATGCGTTTATAACTTAGCAAAAAAAAAAACTTAGCAAAATATAATACTCAGGAAAATATCATTTTTTGTATTTAAGAGTTAATTATCAATTTCCTAACATTACATGATACATCTATATATCAATTTATTAACCATTGTTACCAAATTAACATGCTAATTCAGTGAGATAGTTCTACCAATAATAACCTCCATTTTGAAGTAGAATGGATACTAAGAGAAGCATAAAATTAAGCCCTTATTAGCATTTTATAATTGTGGGTAACTAATACTTCTAATAATAGCTAAAATGAATAGAGATATCATATAGGTTATGGGAACACTGATAAGTATAGATATATTTAACTTTTATTCTTAAGACCATGAAAAAAATTTTGTTTTTTGTTATAATGATCTTTGTTAACTTCATCTAGATTGCTGTTAAATTAAGGTCTACCCTAAACATTCGGTTGATTGGCTCATAGCTTTATACTCTTTAAAATTTTTGGCATAATCTCTTTTTGTCGTTTTACTAAATAGTTTAAGTGTTTCAAGACTTTAATGGAGGAGGAGACTTTTAAAGCATTTCTTTCCGAAATTATGCAAACAATAAAGGATTGAAGAAAATTAAAGAGAATATACATTCTACGATCCATAAAGAGAAGTGAATTCCTTCATTAGCAATGGATAGGGACATGACGAATGGACCCTTCACTTGCATAGAACGGTACCAATATTTGTAGGACACTTGTAGAGAACCTAACTGTTCTCAAAGGAACCCCACACCATAGACCACCACAAGGACCTAGGGAGAATGAGTGTTAGTGCTCATGGTTCGTTTTCACTTTAAGAGAGATCATAGGGAATCAGTGGCAGCCAAAAATTGGCAAGAGACCAAGATGGATATTCCATACTGACTAGAAGACAAATCACCTTTACTTCGTATCTATCGAATAGACATAATTTCTAAAGTTTTTGATTTCTTTCTATCTTTACCTATTCTCTTTTTTTTAATGTTCCGCCTCCTTGTTCTCTCCTATCCCTATGAGCCTTTTTTTTTTAGTAGAGATCTCTATCATATATTACTTCCATTCACAAGTTAAATGTGACATGTTCATTTCAATATTATTTACGAAATTTTATAATTATTTTATTTTAAGCATAATAATTATACATATAAAGAATCCAAACTTTTAAAGCATTAATTTACGAATCCTTTTTTTATTTAAAATTTATTTTTATTTTTCTTATTTATTTTCAATGTAAATTTTATTAATTATTTTAATTTTCTTGATAGCTTATTAGAAAAGATCCCGGTCGATATATAAAATAAGATTAGTCATTTACGTTCTGCATAGTGAAAAAGAGAGCTCGAACATCCTTTAATACTAGAAAGTATGATTTAAGAGTTGATGAGTTTGCTTGTCCACATTTTATCTTCATCCATTAAGAGAAACATTAGTCCCTAAGTTTTACGATATGAGGGCACTGTGTTCTCTCTTTGGTGATGAGATTCTTCAGCTTGACAATCGTCCAAATCTCGAATCCTGATTTGAATGGAAAATGCACACGCAAGTTGGCATGCAACAATAACCACAAAAGTCATAATTAAGCAACCTAGTGAGTTGGCGTAGGTGGTACATGTCTTCGTTGCTTAACCAACTAGTTGTGGGTTCGAATTTCACCCTTAGAAATGCACCAAACTCCTGGGCCAACTGTAGCCCTCTCATGTTGGAGATGTTCCCGCAGCGAAGGGATTAGTCATTGATTCTGTTGATGGATACCCTAGATGCACCAAAAAAAAGAAGAAGCCATAATTAAGCTGGAAGTCTCATAATTGTTTAAATAGTGACGTCGCGGTACAGGAGGAAAAGGAAAACATTTAAATAGTTCTTAATTTTATATTGTCACACATTTAAGAGTTTATTTAAATATTTCAAGATATGTGTGAAATTTCAAGATAAATTTTAAAATTTGCAAATAATTGCTATCTTAAAATTTTATATATTTTTATAAATTAAGAAAGATAGTATGTTATTAAAAAAATTTTCCCTTCCATCCATGAGGATTGTAACTCTTAACAAATATGAAAGTAGTCCTATAAGAAGACTAATTACGTCCTTGATATAAAAGTCTTACTTAATTACACTGCCAATCTTAAAATTGAAGGATTTTTTTTAGAGTTTTGAATAAAAATAATATTTTTATTGACAATGTTTATTCTTGGGGCGTGAGAATTCAGGTCAACTTTAAGAACAACAATAACTAAAACACATTACAGTTTGAGGAGGTTCATAAATACGTACCCTTACTTTTAACTGGTAGAAAGATTGTTTTCGACAGACTCATACGAAGAAGAAATATATTAAAATAATAATAATAATTAGAAATAAAATAAAAAGGAAATAAAATAATAATAAAATAAATACATACATACCTATAAAAATAAAAAATAAAAACACAATAAATATAAAAAAAGTAAAATAAATAAATAATATATCGAATAATGGATAAAACAAAGATGCTAATTAAAGTTCAACCAAGAATCTTCGCGCCCACCTCAAATTTTACAATGAGAACAGCTTTGTTTATAGCCCTTAAAAGAGAAGATGCTAAAATTTCCCCACAAATCTTCAGAGTCCAATCAAATTTCGACACCTAAACTTCTCGAAGGGCGAATGTACTTCTCCGTTTCATTCAGCCTTTTTTTTTTTTTGATACTTTCCTATTCTTCTTTTTGTTAAAATATAGGTATAAAGCTTTAGTTTATTCTAGGTCCATCGTTTCACTATCTAACAAGTTCTAATTTACCGAGAATCAATTCTATAGGAAACTATTACAAACAACAATTAGTTCTATTCGATTAATACATCAATAAATTCAGATACATAATAAATTATCATTTAAATTACATTAATCGATTATGCATCCACTGAACGATCAATTACATTAGTTAATTTTATACAAATTAGACGATTACATTAATTAACTAATGTATCAACTAGTATGGTTCCAATTTTTTTAAAGAGGAATTGGCCAACCACATATATACATTAGTTGCCTGATTTATCCAAAAACTAATCTTAGTTTTACAAATTTTTATATTAGTCAACTAAATTTCTTGAAATAATTTTTTAAAAATTAAAATATATTACAATCTGTTAAGTTATTTCAAATATCAAAAACACTTATTTGATAAAATTTTGATTCAAAACCATTTCAAAAATTGACAATAAAGATTACAAAGGTTACGTGATTTTATTTTAAAATTATAATAAAATTCATCTTGATTATCAAAGTATTTATATATAGTGCGTTGTATAAAATTGATGATACACTAATTGAACTCCTAATTTATTAACATGATCAAGAAAAGCTTATAAGAATAATCATAAATTTGCTTAAATTTTGATGTGCTTGATTCCTTGTCATTGATTTGCTCACTTGAATTGCATAAATGCTATATTTTGCTCTTTTTATCCTTTAATTGATCAATTGATTCAATTAACTCATTTATTTATTGAGATAATATATTCTAAAGTGTCCAATTTGATGGAATTTTTTCAGTTCATCAGTGCCAAAACTTTTAAACTCAATTAATTGATCAACCTTTGTAACTTAGTTCAAAACAATATTTGTGTTAGTATTTTGCTAATTTAGCTAAAAAGATTTTTTATCCATAACATGTAAGTGTCCACGTGAACAATTAATTGTCAACTAATCATTTACATGGACTAAAACACTAAGTCCAATATGCAAAAGTAGTTATAAGTAAGGTGTTTTGGTTCACGTGGATAATTAGTTAGACAATTAATTATCTACATAAATGCCTACATGTCACAAAAAATTTCATTAGTCAAATCAGCGCAATATTACTAGAATTATCGTTTTGAACTTAGTTGTCAAATTTATAAAAGGTTAATCTCTTAGTTTAAAATTTTAAAAGCTTAGGCATTGAATTAATTTTTTTTAAAATATTGGACACTTTAAAATATATTATCTTTTTATTTATTTTATCCTTCTATTGAACTTATCTTTCACATACAAACTTATTAGTATCATCAAATATAAAATATTAACAGTAGTCCAATATAAGTAAAAAAAAATGGACCCTTTTTGTACTCTGTGAAATTTTGCAAGAGGACTTATAATTGAAGAGATTTACCAAACTATAAAAGTAGTTTTATAACACCTTAATTTATTAATCATTAGTAAAATATTTAATTTGTTGTCAATGTTTTCTAGCTGATCCAAGTTAACCCTCAGTAATTATAAACAACTATTTCATTGTAAAATTTTTGTAAGAAAATTATCTTTGATTTTCAATTCTTTTGAGTCATTTATGGCATAAAAATATTGATATTTTATACTCTTTATTTTTATAAATTAGTATTTGTTGTTTTTAAGTATATATTAGATATGTTTTCGGATGGATGTAGGGATTCAAATTAAGAATAGTTAAAAAATTCTAATAGATCTTGGAGAATATATTAAACTCAAATTTGATCTTAATTGTTTTATGAAGGGTTCTCTCCATTGACTTTTTAAGGATAATTTTTATATTTTCTACTAGTGTTTAGAAATACGAATCGAATCAAGTGATGGATCAAGTCTCGTCAAAATTGCTTCATAATTCGGTCTGAATATGTTAAGATATGTGTTATGATATTTTGAGCATTATTTGTAATTGAAAAGTTTTGGTTATTTTTGGAATTTAATTATGACAAGTATTCTACCTTATGTGGGATTCTTTGGAAATGAGGTTATTTGGGATAAAATCCTAGTTCAGATAGGATAAAATCACCATATCTTGATTAAGATAAGATGCAAATTTTTGGACTCTTTTTGACAGCGTAGTTTTATCTATCTAAAGCAGCTGTTTTTTTGGTCACTCTATCTATAATGGACAACTGTTTTTCTCTGTCCATTGCGTGAATTTTCTAGGCTAATTCGTGTGGGAAAAATGATTACAATAGGATGATTTGACAATTATAATTTTGGATATCTAAAACTATTTTTGGTGGTTGATTTTGTGGCAATCCTATCCAGATTTGAAGTTCTGTTTTACTCCATTGGTTACGTGATTTTTTTGCTCCATCTAGATATAGTTTTTAAGTGAAAAACATTTAGGATACGTGTGATTTGCCAGCTGTAATTTCGGTGATCTTGCGCTATCTTTTGTAGTTGATTTTTGGTGATTTGGGCAATCTTTTGTGGCTGTGTACTATATAAATTAACTAGGATTTTTAGACAGCTGCTTAATGAGTTCTTTGAGAGGAACAACGTGCAGATTTTTAGTTGTGTGTGCTGTTGTATTTTTGTGTGGTTTCACTGGTGAAATAATTATTCAACTGATGAACATATAGTAGTTATGTTTTCTCTGTTTTTGTAAACATTACACTATCTATCCATCATTATTGGGTAGTGTGTTTTCTATCTGTTGCGTGATTTTTTTGGGCTATGTTGGTGTGGTTTTTGGCTAAAAAATGTCCAACAATTTTTATGGGTTTGCAACTGTTTTGTTTTGACATTTCGGTGATGAAACGTTAGTGTTTTTTTAGTTTTCGTGGCTGCTGTGTGTGGGATATCTTAGTGACATTATCAAAGGTTCATAGCAGAATTTCTTGGTAGATAACTTCCCGATCTCTCGTTGAAGAAGATGGATTTTTAGGGGAGTTTTTTGTTCTTATCTCAAGTGTCTTTATTTATTTCCTTTATTGTTTTAATTACTTGAGTTGTTTTATTTTCATTCTTACAATCAAACTTTGTTGTGAAAATCCTCTGTTGAGGTTAGCACGAGGTGTTTGGAGTGAAATACTTTCGCAGGTTGTGAGGATGAGGGATAATGTCAAGGGTAGGGTAAGTCGACTCTGTAATGCTTTGAGTAAAACTATTGTTGTTCTTTAATGAAAGTGATTAAGCAAGGTAAGGGCCTCGTGAACGAAGACAAGGTGTGCCGAACTGCGTTACTAAATCTCGAGTGTTGATTTGTTTATTTTGCATTTAATTTTTCTTTTTTTGTTTGTGTTAGTAAATTTATAGTTGTTAACACGGTTGCTTTATATCAAACAACCATAGATACAATTTAAAGCAACTGCGGCTGAAACATGATGTTTGCGAAACCACATTCTTTCCGGACTTTTAATTGGTATAAAAGCTGGTTACCTAATCAAAACTTGGTAAGTCAAGTTCGTGTAGAACTGTGTTTCACAATTATGGCTACAAAAGAAGGAGTATCAATCACTAGGACACCATTGTTAGACGGTTCAAATTATCCAGCTTGGAAATCAAGGATGAAAGTATTCATTCAAACACAAGGAACTATGGCATGGACTTCGGTGTTCAATGGCTGGACACATCCAATGAAGATTGATGAAAACAATAAAGAGGTACCTCAAGATCTGTCTAAATGGACAAGAGCTGAAGAAGAGGAAGCACTTGACAATTTTCATACATTGCACGCAATCTTTAGTGCTGTCACTAAAGGATGCTTTAGTATGATTTCAGCTCGTGAATCGGAAAAGAAGCATTGGACACTTTGCAAACGATATATGAGGGATCTAAACATGTTATAGCTTCGAAACTTCAGATGTTGTCCGCTAGATTCTAAGAGCTTAAGATTTATGAAAGTGATATTATTGGAGACTTCCATGATAGGTTTTGCGACATTGCCAACCAATCACATCAACTAGGTAAGAATAATTCGAATCTAAAACTTGTTAAGAAAACTTTAAGATCATTGCTTCCAAGATTTATAATGAAAATTGCAGCCATCGAAGAAACCCATGGTATCAATGAATTATCCTTGGATAAGATGATTGGGATTCTTATAAACTTTGAGATGAATTTGTTGAGAGATAAACATGAGAAGAACAAAGGATTGACATTGCAATTTGAGTGATATGTATTTAAATGTTGATTCATTTGATATACTACACTTAGTGATTAATGACTTAGAAATGTTAGAGAAGTGTTTTAAAGGCAATCACTTTTAGCACTTATTATACAAATCATTTTATGATTAATAAAGGCATTTTTCATTATTTCAATGTTCATACATTTATGGATTTTATGTTGATCTTAAATTGATTTAATAAAGTCCTTGATAAACATAATGTGGAGGAAATCATGATAATAAGATTCGTATCATGTGAAATTATGTTAGTATCTAAACTTTCCCTAGTCACAGGATTAATGAGATGGGATATTATTAATCCGGATAGACTAGCACATGTTATACTCTTTGATTAGATAAAGCAATAGATCTCATAACCTGTAGACATGAGTTGTTTAGAGTTAACATGTGGATGCTTTCTAAGGGTAGTAAGTACATTGGATTGACCTTCTATGAGACAATCATATGGATATTCTATTCCACTGTCAATGATAGTCTCACCATAGCAATGGTGCAAGTATCCTTTGACTTGAGTGTAGGAAAATCCCGGGAGGAACATCCCATGTTCCAGCAGCGGAAAAACAAAAATTTTGTTACCGGGACCTTCCCGAAAGCCAGGATCCAGGTGTCGGTATGAAGACTC
>JANZLH020000092.1:484202-501201 GCA_026770325.2 Erythroxylum fimbriatum | reverse complement strand
GATGAGTTTCGGAATTTAATCGGAATGTGTTTTATTGAAGGGAACCAAGGAAACCTCACTCAAGAGAGAGAGGAAGGGCAGTCGTGAATTCGGATTTTCGACGATAGGTGGGTCCAACACGCACTGTAAACGGTACTATCTATCCTCTTTCTCATTTTCTCTCATACTCGCATATATCTCCTACCCATTGCACTTTTTTAGCTAACATTACAGGTCATACCGAGCCTCAATCATATGCTCAAGCTATCCTTGATCCACATTGGCAACAAGCTAAGAATGTCGAATTAGAAGCATTGTAGCAAAATGAGACTTGGAGTTTGGTTCCACTTCTTGATGGCCATAAGCCCATTGGCTGCCGATGGGTTTACAAAATCAAATACAAATCAGATGGGACAATTGAACGCTACAAGGCTCGCCTTGTTGCGAAAGGATACACGCAAATTGAGGGAATTGATTACCAGCAAACCTTCTCTCCTACAGTAAAACTCACTACACTTCGTTGCCTTCTTGCTGTCATTTTTTCTCGCAATTGGTTTGCCTACCAACTAGATGTTCAAAATGCTTTTCTTCACGGAGACTTACAAGAGGAAGTATACATGAAACCTCCACCTGGTCTCCACCGAAAGGGGGAGAATATTGTATGTCGGCTCCAAAAATCTCTTTACGGTCTCAAGCAAGCCTCAAGAAATTGGTTCCTTACTTTTTCAACAACCATTCAAAAGGCTGGCTACCAACAATCAAGGGCTGATTATTCTCTTTTCACCAAGGCTAAAAGTATCTCATTTACTGCGATTCTCATTTACGTAGATGATATACTACTCACAGGGAATGATCTTTAAGAAATTGAGAACTTCAAAAAGTTCCTTCTCACACGCTTCCACATCAAAGATCTTGGAGACTTGAAATATTTTTTGGGCATTGAATTCTCACGTTCAAAGAAAGGAATTTTTATGTCTCAAATAAAATATGCAGTAGATATTTTAGAAGATTCAGGGCTTATTGGTGCTCGCCCAGATAAATTCCCAATGGAATAAAATTTGAAGCTCACCACCACAAATGGAACTTTGTTGAATGATCCAACTAAATACAGAAAGCTGATTGGCAGGTTGATTTATCTCACCATGACAAGGCCTAACATAGTTTACTCTGTTCAAACACTTAGTCAATTCATGCATGAGCCTCGAAAACCTGATTGGGATGCAGCCATACGAATTCTTAAATACATCAAAGGCTCTCCTAGTCAAGGTTTGTTATTTTCTTCCACAAACAATCTTGCTTTAAAGGCTTTTTGTGATTCAGATTGGGGAGGTTGTCGTACTACAAGAAGATCAGTCACGGGTTATTGCAATTTTCTTGGAAATTCTCTTGTGTCATGGAAATCCAAGAAACAAGCTAATGTTTCCAGATCATCAGCTGAAGCGGAGTATCGAGCTATGGCTAATACATGTTTGGAGCTGACTTGGCTACGTTATATCTTACAAGATTTAAAGGTTCCACAGATAGCTCCTATACCATTATTTTGCGACAATCAAGCCTCCTTACACATTGCGGCAAATCCTGTTTTCCATTAACGTACAAAGCATATTGAAATAGATTGCCATATAGTCTGAGAGAAATTACAAGCTGAAATGATTAGTCCTTCATATGTTCCTTCTCACTTCCAATTAGCAGATGTCTTTACAAAAGCATTGGAAAAGGTTGAGACGCTACGAGACAAGTTAGGACTTCATGATATTCACTCTCCAACTTGAGGGGGAGTGTTAAGAAATATCATTTTAATAATTATTGTATATTTACTTTCCTTCTTCTTGTATATATTTTCCTTCTTGGTTTGTTGAATATCCCGCTGATAGTGGATCACATGTTCTATGGCTTAGATTTAGGAGAATAATAGATGGTGTCTCTGTATATATGGACTTGTATTCTGTCAATGAAACATACGAAATACATTTAGCCAACTCTCTGCTTTTCCTATCTATTTCTTAAGAATTTTTGTATATAGTTTTGAGAACACTGCACATAGTAATAAGAGAGAAATTTTCTCAGCTTGAGCTTGTGTATGGTATCAGAACAACGTTCCTTATCTAAAATTGAGCTTGTTAATTTCGTTGTTTTTTTGTTAACTATCTTCATCAAAGTATGGAGGAAGAAGGTTTCGGTTCGAGATTACAAGTTGAAAGGAAATAAAAAACGGAGAACTTGGTTAATCAAAGTACAAATGATTCATTAATTATGCAAGGATCAGATCATCCTGCAATGACATTAGTAACAACTCTACTAAAAGGTAACAATTATCTTTCATAGAGTCATGTCATGAAGTTAGCTCTCAAGGTAAAAATGAAGTTAGGTTTCATAGATGACATATATAAAATACCGGATGAAAGTTCCTTAGTTTATGATTCAAGGTGTAGAGTTGATAGTATTGTTACTTCATGGATGTTGAATTCAATTTCTAAAGATATTGTTGGTGCTTGTTTGTATGCGTCAAGTGCTTTTGAACTTTGGAAGGAATTGGGAAGAGGTATAGGAAATGCAATGGTCCTCTTCTTTATTAGTTACAAAGAGAAATAAGTACAATTATATAAGGAAATATGATTGTTGTTAGATATTTTACAACATTGAAGAAGCTCTGGTATGAGCTAGGATGTCTGATGCTGATACCGAGGTGTTCATGTGCCACTGCACTTATGGTATTGGGAAGACAATAGAGGAGATAAACTCAAGTAATAAGCTGATACAGTTTCTAATGAGGTTAAATGGCAATTATGATCAAGTTAAGGATCATATTTTAGTGAGATAGTTCCATTACCGAACATTGACAAAGCTTATTCAATAATCTTAAGAGTGGAGAGACAAAAAGAAATAAATATGGCAATTACTGACAATAACAACAATAATGTAATGCTAGTTAGAGGACAGATGAATAAGACAAATAAAGGAGGGAAAGGAAGTCATAGAAGAAGAGATACGATGGATAAATCTGAATTGAAATGTGATTTCTATAAAATGGAAGGGCAAACTAAAGATACTTGCTTCAAGACACATGGATATCCATACTATTCATTGGTATAAGGAATAAAAAGAGCAAAGATCAAAAGCATGGAAGAAAAATGTGGTGAATATGGTAGAAACAGAGAAAGCAAGAGAAATGGATATGAAATCAATTAACAAAAATACAAATGACTAGCAGCTCAATATTTCTAGTATCATTCACAGGAGGTTGACAAATTCATGAGTTGAAAAACAAAATCTGGAGCAAATAAAGGAAATAATGTGAATTTTGCACATTTTGAACAATTTACAGGTACCATAACATATAGATCTCTTAGTTCTCTTGAATTAATTGGAAATGAATCTTGAATAATAGACATTGGAGCTTCGAATCGCATATGTATAGATGTTAAGAAAATGAAAACCATAACTCCAACCAATCAACCAACCCCAATTTACCTACCAGATGGAACTATTAAGTTTGTTCACCATAACTTGACAAATAGAATAACCTTAACCAAAGCCTTACATATACTTAGCTTTCAATTCAACTTGTTGTTTGTTAACAAGTTAACCATTATAGAACATATAAAATTCACCTTTTATCCATCTTTATGTCTTCTACAGGACTTGAAGACTGATGAAACACTAGAAGTTAGAGAAACAATAGGCAGATTGTATATACTTGATCCCTCTTTGTTTGATCAACAAATCATAGACTCTCATATTGCTAAAGCCAATTGCTTTCCTTAGTCTTTCCAAATAAAGTGTCTGTCATAGATGGTGCAGTATGGCATAATAGATTTGATCATCCTTCAAATATTGTAACCACTCACATTTGTTCTATGAATAAAATTCATTTTAAATACCCAAATGTTTGTGATATCTGTCCCATAGCAAAAATCTAGAGAAATCCCTTTCCCACTATTAATATACATACAACTAGGTGTTTTGAACTCATTCATGTGGATTTATGGGGTCCATATTACACTCCTAGCCTCAGTGGTTCAAAATTCTTTCTAACTATTATTGATGATTTTAGAAAATATAAATGGACATTTATACTAAAATATAATTCTCATGTCCCTTCAATTCTTTAATCATTTTTTCAAATGACCTAAACGCAATTCAATCTTAAGGTATAAAATATGCAAAGTGACAATGGATTAGAATTCTTGAGTCAAGATTGTCTTTTATTACTATCCAACAATGGAATTTTACATCAATGATATTGTATTCATATCCCTAAATAGAATAGAGTGGTAGACAGAAAACACAAACATGTGTTACAAGTTGCAAGAGTCATGATGTTTCAATCACATTTTCTAAATAGGGATTGGGGAGACTTTATCCTTACTGCCGCTTATATAATAAATCATTTACCATCTGTTAGAATAAGTTGGAAAACCACATATGAAATTCTTTTCTATAAACAACCTTCTTTTAAACACCACGAGAGTTTTGGATGCTTTCGTTTTGATGCAAATACTAAACCTGAAAAAAGAAAGTTTGATATTGGAGCATATCAGTGTGTTTTTATTGGATATAGCCATAGACAAAAGGCGTATAAACCTTATGATATTCAAAACCATAAAGTTCTTATTTCTAGAGATGTTCAGTTTCATGAAAATATTTTTCCTTGTCATAAACTACAAGAACTTGCATAAACTACTCATTTACTGAAACTTTTTAATTTACCTGAACCTGATGAGCTATTTCCTTATACCCATTCAAATGATTTTCAAATAGACATAAATTATTTTAATCCACTAGATCAACCTAAACCAATACAAGAATAACAAATAACCCAAACACATAACCACCATTGTTGACACCTAAAGAGTCACGATTAAATAAAAGTGCCAAAGTTAGAAAAGCGCTTGCATGGTTGAATGATTTTGCTTCCCATAATGTGCAATCTGTTCCTTTGTTTACCAACTGCACAAATCACACACCAAACACATTTCCTTATCATAAATCACCTAAATGTTCTGTATCTTACATGTCATTTTTAGTTGCAATGTCTAATATTCAATAACCATTTTCTTTTAATTAAGCTAGACATAAAAATGAGTGGGCAGATGCGATGAATGTAGAATTAAATGAACTTAAGAGAAATAAGACATGGGAGCTGATAGAATTACCACCAAGAAAAAAGGCCATAGAATCAAAGTGGGCATATAAAGTGAAAATGAAACCTAATGAAACAATTGACAGATACAAAGCAAACTTAGTCACCAAGGGATATAACCAGGTTCAAGGGATTGATTTTAGGGATAGTTTTTTACTAGTGTAACAATTAGAATTTTCTTGGCTATTGTATTTGCTTATTTATGACCACTTCATCAACTAGATATCAATAATGCTTTTATTCATGGATATTTAGATGAAGAAGTATACATGACATCTCCTAGAGGCTAAAGTTCAAAAACATCAAGTTTGCAAGTTGATAATATCGTTGTATGGCTTGAAGCAAGCCTCAAGACAGTGGAATCAAAAGCTTACAACAAAATTGTAACAACTTGGCTTCAGTTAATCTTCGAATGGTCAATGTTTATTTATTAAAAAAACAAACTCCTATTTCTTCAAAATTAGAAATACAAAAGGTGAATCAATTTTTGCATGAACAGTTTATTATAAGGGATTTAGGTTATAATATAGACCAGTTATTAAGGCCAACATATGTGAAGCCCAAGATGTGGAAAGTTTATAAGCGTAAAAATAAGAAGGGTAAAGAGGGGGGATGAGAGTAGTAGAGTGAAAAATAAATCTGCTGAGCTAGAGTTAGTTATGTAGGGAGAAAATAAGAGGGGTGAGGAATATGGGGGAAAGTTAGTTTTTGGAAAAGTTTTATGTTATAACAGAGGAATATTCTCTCTGGGAGGAGCTTAAGCTTTGGACACTCTTTTGTTAGGGTTGTTGGCTCTTTTTCTTCTTAACAATCAACTATATTTCTACCTTTATCATGTGGGGAATCCATCAATTGGTTTCGACATGCCGGATAGTTCGCCAATGCCCCCAAAAATGACAGATAGGATGGATTTATTGGAGAATCGAGTTACAGCATTGGAAGATTCCATTAAGTCTTTGTTGGAGGATTTCAAGCAATCTTTATTACTGGAAATCAGCAGGGGGTTGGGACATGAGACTGGGGGAAGCTCTGGTGGTGGTTCCCATTTCGGTGGGAGTAGAGGTGGTTTTAATAAAGGCGGTGTTTCCAAAATTTTAGGGGATAACTCTGACGAGTATCGTATAGCGGTGAAGAAGATAGAATTGTCTTGTTTAATGGTGAAGACCCTGTTGGTTGGATTACACAGGCAGAGACTTATTTTGAGGTTCAAAACACTACCAATGATGTCAAAGTTAAGCTAGCTAAGCTCAGTATGGAATGACCAAAGAATCACTAATTCAACTTGTTGCGTGAAACAGAGCACCATCTCACCTGGATTAGGTTTAAGCAGGAATTGATTGAGAGATACAACAGTCATCGATATGACAATCTGTTTGAGGATCTTTTCGATTTGTGTCAAACTAAGAGTGTAGAGGAGTATATCACAAAGTTTGAATTGATCTCATCGTAGGTCAGTCACTTGCCAAAGGCACAATATCTCAGGTACTTTATGGGAGGTCTCTCTTCTGAACTGCACTGTAAGGTGCATACCTTTAACCCACAGACTCGCTCATAGATGATGAAGGTTGCTTGCGATCTGAAGGTAGAGATGTCGGCTAGAGATCATGGTGTTTGGAAACCACACATTGCTGGTCATTCTTATAGGTTTCATTTGAACAACCGATGAAAATAGAGAGGAGATCTAAGGGGTTTGATCTAACCAATCGAA
The DNA here is from genome assembly GCA_026770325.2 of Erythroxylum fimbriatum. NCBI lineage: Eukaryota > Viridiplantae > Streptophyta > Magnoliopsida > Malpighiales > Erythroxylaceae > Erythroxylum > Erythroxylum fimbriatum. Next base: position 494,371 of record JANZLH020000092.1, on the reverse strand, counting down.
ACCACGCATTTCTGGTCATTCTTATAGGTTTCTTATTGCCAATGAAATCAACATCGTAGGTCATTCCCCAATTGATCTCATCGTAGGGGGTTGAAACACCTTATGTACCCAAAACTTATAGAGAGGAGATCTAAGGCGTTGTGTTTTCGGTGTGGGGATAAGTTTCACCCATTGCATCAGTGTCCAGAAAAACAATTACGATTGTTGATATTAGGGGATGATGAGAGTCCTAGTGAGGAAAAGGTGCTGGTAATAGAGATTAATGAGCGCGAAGAAGACGATGAGGAATCTCTTGGGTGTAAGGCTATGGGTATGTGTGGACTCACCAACGAAATTATAGAGGAAGTGAAGACATTGAAGTTAGAAGGGAAATTGAAGGGAGTTCCTGTGTTGGTTTTGGTGGATAGTGGTGCCACTCATAATTTCATCTCTCCCTAAGTAGCTATTGCTTTGGAGTTTCTAGTTACTCAAACTAGGGAGCTTGGGGTCAAATTGGGAGACAATCACAAAATTTATGTCAAAGGTAAATGTTCAAATGTGCTGCTTCACTTAGGAGAAATTGATATGACTGTGGATGCTTATGTGATTAATTTGGGAGGGTTGGATGTGGTGTTAGGAGTGACTTGGTTGAAAAGTTTAGGGAAGGTAGTTATGGATTGAGCAGAGCTGTCTATGTCTTTCTAGTACCAAGGGAGTTCAGTGTTGCTACAGGGTCTAACTAAGAGTGCAAGTCCTTTGCGTAACAGAAAAGGGGACTTGACTTGTTCATTCTCTTTTCATGGGCTGATACAGGGAATAAAGGGTGTCGATGATGAAGGAGGGGTAGTTTCTACCAGTGAGCTACTAAGCAGCGAGCAACAAAATTATAGAAACATGTCCTGAGGTTTTCACTAAAAGGAGGGGTCTCCCTCCAATAAGGTTAATAGAGCATGGTATTGAACTGCATCAAGAGTTGGTCCAGTAAATGTACACCCATACCATTACTCACATTTGCATAAAAATGAGATCGAACGGCAGGTTGGAGAATTGCTTCAACAGGGGGTTACACGGCATAATTCTAGTCCTTTCTTAAGCCTAATAATTTTGGTTAAGAAGAAGGATTCTACATGGCGCATGTGTGTTGATTACCTTGCCTTTAACAAGGTTACTGTTTTGGATAAGTACCCAATTCCAATGGTGGATGAATTACTTGATGAGTTGAATGGAGCACACTACTTCTCTAAATTGGATTTGAAGTTAGGCTATCATCAAATTAGAATGGAGAAAGATGTTCACAAAACCGGTTTCTGTACTCATGAGGGTCATTACGAATTCTTTGTGATGCCTTTCGAATTAATGAATGCACCCGCCACTTTTCAAGCCACAATGAACCAAGTTTCAAAGCCTTATTTGCGACAATTTGTCCTAGTAATTTTTGATGACATACTCGTTTATAGTAAGGAATGGGACAGTCACTTGTTTCATTTGGCACAAGTCCTATAATTATTGCAGCAACATTGTTTTGTGGCCAACAAGAAGTGTATGTTTAGGGGAAGCAAGTGGGATACTTGGGTCATGTGATTTCAGGAGCAGGAGTGTTAGTAGATCCGGTCAAAATTAAAAGTGTTGTGGAGTGACCAGTACCTCGCAATGTTAAAGGCGTTAGAAGGTTTTTGGGCTTAGCTGGTTATTATCGTAAATTTATTAAGGGATATGGTAAATTTGCCAAGCCCTTGACTGAATTAACAAAAAAGGAGGGTTTTCATTAGGGAGAGGAAGAACGACCTGCTTTTGATAGATTGAAAGTGGCCTTGACTTCTGCATCGGTACTATCTCTTCCTGACTTCACTCAACCTTTCCAAATCGAATGTGATGCTTCGAGTAAAAGTGTAGGAGCAGTGTTGATGCAAAACAAAAAACCTATAGCTTATTTCAGCAAGGCCTCAGCTAATCAGAACTTATCCACATCCATGTATGAAAAATAGTTGATGGCTTTGGTTTTGGCGGTGCAGCATTAGTGACATTATCTCTTGGGTTATAGTTTTGTAGTCTTTACCGATCAAAAGAGTTTGAAACATCTGTTGTAGCAGAGGGTAGCTAGTTGTGATCAACAAAATTGGATCCCAAAGCTGTTAGGATACCACTTTGAGGTAATTTATAAGTCAAGCCCTGATAACAAAGTTGCAGACGCTTTATCTCTCATGCATAAAGTAAGGGAGTTTCACACTTTGGTGTCGTCACCAGTTTGGGATCAAAAGAAGGCTATGGAAGCAGAGATTTTACAGGATGCATTTCTGTAGAAAATTATAGTAGATTTACAGGTCGATCTGCAGTCTCGGCCCGGATTCAGCTTGCATAAGAACATATTGCTTCATAAGGGCAGACTGGTTATTCCTTCTTCTTCTACCTTTATTCTTATATTATTGGAAGAATTTAGGGGAGGTCACTCTGGTTTCTTTAGGACTTATAAATGCATCGTAGGGAATGTGTATTGGGTAGGTATGAAGAAGTGAATTCAAGAGTTTGTGAGAAGTTGTGATGTTTGCCAACGACAAAACTATGTTGAGATTTCTTCACTTGGGTTACTGCAACCACTGCCGATTCCACAACAAGTATGGGAGGATATTTCTCTTGATTTCATTACCGGGTTACTAAAATCTAAGGGGTATGATGCAATCTTAGTTGTAGTGGATCGTTTGTCGAAGTATGCCCGTTTTGTGCTCCTTAAACATCCATATATTGCTAAATCCATAGCTGTCATTTTTGCTAAAGAGATCATTCGCTTGCATGGCATGCCACAATCAATCATCAGTGGCAGAGATCCCTTATTTGTCAGTAACCTTTGGCAAGAGTTGTTCAAGCTCTAAAGAACAACGTTAAAAATGCCTTCTTCTTACTATCTAGAAACAGACTGTCAAACTGAGGTGGTTAATAGGTGTTTGGAGACGTATCTACGTTGTTTTACATCCGAGCAACCCAGGGAATGGCAAGTTGGTTGTCTTAGGCAAAATTGTGGTATAACACCACCTTTCATATTTCTACGTATATCACACCCTTTGAGGTTGTGTGTGAAAGAAAGCCTTCCACTGTTGTGAGGTTTGTGTTAGGGGAAATTAAGGTTGTGGCTGATTTTGAGACAACTGAAGTATAATCTATTGAAAGCTCAAGAGCAGATGAAGCGTTATGTTGTTAGACACAGAAAATTGCATGTGTTTGAGGCAAGAGGATGGGTCTTTTTACAGCTGCGCTCATATAGACAGGAAACCGTAGTGAGAAGAATTAATCAGAAGCTAGCACCTCTTTATTATGGCTCCTATAAGATTTTGGAGAAGTATAACAATGTGACATATCGCTTAAATTTACCAACACAGTCACGGGTTCATCCCGTTTTTCACGTGTTGCAGTTGAAGAAAGCAATTGGACAATATACTGCCGAGGTAGAATTGCCTACAGAGTTAGAAGTTATCGCTGATAGAGTTATTGAGCCTGTTAAGGTTCTGGTGCGTAGGTTAGTTTTTGGAAAAAATTTCTATTACAACAGAGGGATATTGTAACATCTCAGATCACCCGCTTACAGATATTGTCCGCTTTGGGCCTTGGCTCAGCCAAGCCCTCACGGTTTTGCTTTTTCCAAGGCTTTCCCAAGAGTTCACCCATCTAAGAACTACTCTCACCTAAGAACATTTAACTTCGGAGTTTCGATGGGATCCAGTGCATTAGGCCATGGAAAACGCGTCTGTAAGGAAGAGGTATCCTTACCCTTATAAGGCGTACTTCGTTCCCCTCTCCAACCGATGTGGGATCTCACAGATATTCTCTCTAGGAGGAGCTTAGGCTCTGGACACTCTTTTGTTAGGGTTGTTGGCTCTTTTTCTTCTTAATAATCAATTCTATTTCTACCTTTATCATTTAGGTAATCCATCAGGTTATGCCAGATATTTTCTAGGATTGGAGATTTCAAGATTTGTCAATGGTCTTCATATGAATCAAAGAAAGTATCCTCTGGATATTTTGAATGATGTTGGTTTACTTAGTTCCAAATCAGCAGCTACGCCATTACCAAAGGGCTATAAGTTTAGTGCGAAAAGCAGAGAGTTACTAAATGATCCAGAGCAATATAGATTGTTGGTAGGAAGATTACTATATTTTCACCCAGTGAGGCTATGCATATCTTGTGGTATATCAAGGGTTCTCCATTAAAAGGTTTATTTATCTATTCCAAAAATTCTTTTGAAATTAAAGCTTATTGTGATGCTGATTGGGTATCATGTCTTGATATTAGAATATCTTTAACTGGATATTGTATTTTTCTTAGTGGTTCACCAATATCATGGAAAACTAAGAAGCAAAATATAGTTTCTTGTTCATCAACAGAGGCAGAACATAAAAGCATGAGAGTTACAGTTTGTGAATTACAATGGATTATCTACTTCTTGAATGATTTTCAAGTTGCAATTCAATTACCAATTTTTTTGTGGTGTGATAACCAAGTTGTAGTTCATATCTGATATGGTTGCATAGACCACGCAAGAGGTGGAGGATACACTTTCTTGCAACGCAAACTAGAGTGGCTGTTGGGAGTTGATTTTTTTTGTAGCGTGAGGAATGAAAGTTAGTTGCTGTGTGGAAATGGTCTAAATGGTTGCATTAGATCAGGAGATTTTGTTAATATTTTATTGTTTTATACTTTCCTTGTAGTTTGTTTCCAAATAAATTGTTGAGAAGTTAGTGGAAATTAGTTGTTAAGGAAATTTCGTTTAAATAGGATTGTAATCCAACCCAAAATCATCAATAAAAAATATATCCGATTATTTCCAAATCTCTCTCTAAATTCCCAAATCTCTCTTTTTCCTTAGTATCTTTCTTTCCAAGTTTATTTCATAAGATAAGTCCTAAAAATCTATCATTTTTGGTATCAAAGCCTAACGGTTCTTGGAGACCAGAAAGAAAATGAATGCCGAGTTCAAAGCGGAGATCGCTAACATGGTTGCCAAGTAGGAGGCTACTCTAAATAAGCAGGAGGTAGCTATTGAGAAAATCAGTGCTAGTTATGACCAGCTTAGCACTCTCATCCATACACTGGTTGCTGCTTTTCAATCATTCAAGGTAACCTCTACACCAGCTACTTCCCCTGCACAACCCTCTCAGGTGGTGAATCAGACCAGCGTGAGAGAAAGTACCAAAAATGGAACAAAGAATTCCAACCACCCACTTAAACTCCATTTTCCACGTTACAATGGAGAAGAGGAGCCTAAAGGATGGCTTTTTCAAACTGAACAGTAATTCAATTACCAAGAAATTGAAGATGAGAGAAATATATCATTGGCCTCTTTCCACTTGGATGGAATTGCACTCCAATAGTATCGGTGGATCACCAAAGTCTAGGGTCCCGTAACATGGACTGAGTTTTCCAAAGCTCTTCTCAAGAGGTTCGGAATAACAGATTATGAAGACCGGCAGAAGCTTTGTCCAGACTCAAACAGACAACAACCGTGGGAATATACCAGAAGGAATTTGAGCAACTTTCACATGAAGTGGACGCCTTACCTGAATCTTTCTTAGTGGGAAGCTTTGTGGCTGGCTTGAAAGATAAGATTCGGTTGGAGGTTAAACTCAAGAGACCTCGGATTCTAAATGAAGCCATCAGTGCAACACGCATAGTGGAAGAAAAAAAACAGTTATACTGTCGTAATCAGTTTACGATGCGGGTTACCCCAGTAATGCCCAAGTCATCTAGTTCCCCGAATTCAGGGGTACTCAGACCAATTCCAAACAAGCGAACCAACATACCCAATTTTCGAAGGTTAACTCCACAAGAGGTAAAAGAAAGAAGGGACAAATATCTTTGCTTTTATTGCGACGAGAAGTTCACCCTGGGGCATCGATTTGCCAAGCCGCAACTTTTCATGATTGGAGATGCAACAGAACCGGACTCTGAAGAAAGAAACAACTTTGAACCCGTTAAAGAGGAGGAGGAGATTGTGCCCAAAATATCTTTCCATGAGATCTCCAGAATTGAGCATCCACAAACTATACGAGTTGTGGGAAAGATCAATAACAAAGAATTTGTAATTCTCATAAATGGAGGCAGTAGACACAACTTTATTGAACAAAGGATAACATCAAAGTTTGGATTACCTGTAGAGACCAATAGGCGATTTCAAGTGATGGTAGCCAATCAACAACGTGTGGATTGTGCCGGCATGTGCAAAGGAGTCCGGATATGGCTACAAGACTGCTTGGTGGAAGCTGACTTTTTTGTGTTACCAAATGCAGGTTGCCCTGTTGTTCTAGGGGTACGGTGGTTGGCAACACTGGGGTCAATTCTAACAGATTATGCGTGCCTCACCATGTCGTTTACATTAAATGGTAAGGCACACGTTTTTAATGGAATCCAATAGAACGAGATAGGGGCTTTGAAGCAAAAAGAGGCAGGTCAATTTTTAACAATTGGTTTACTAGGTACGGGATTCTTCATTCAAATGGTAACCTCCAAAAATGTCTCCACAAATTCCTTTCCAATGCCAACTGAATTGGATCAACTCCTATCTAATTATCAGAAGGTCTTTCAAACTCTTACTACTCTGCCCCACCAAAATTTTGATCACCAAATTTCGCTAATCCTCAACACCTTTACTATAAATGTACGACCGTACCGATACCCCCATTACCAAAAAACTGAGATCGAAAAACAAGTATGAAAATTACTGGCTTCTGGGCTGATTAGACCCAGCAACAGTCCATTATCTTCCCTAATCTTACTTGTTAAGAAAGCTAATGAAGAGTTGAGATTATGCATTGAATACTTGGCATTGAACTCCATCATTATTAAAGACAAGTTTCCCATCCCTGTTATAGACGAGTTAATAAATGAACTCTTTGGGGCACGCCACTACTCAAAGTTCGACCTTAAGTCTGGGTACCATTAAATCTGGGTATATGAACCTGACATCCATAAGGCCGCTTTTTGGACGCATGAAGGTCATTACGAATTTGTGGTAATGCCATTTGAACTCACGAATGCGCCTTTAACTTTCTAAGGATAAATGAATGAGATTTTTTGGCCCTACCTCCGTAAGTTTGTTTTAGTTTTCTTTGATGACATCCTTATTTACTCCAAAATCTGGGAAGAACACCTGTAGCATTTACAAATAGTCTTAGAAATTCTGAATCGGCATGAGCTTTATGCTAAACAAAGCAAATGCGTATTTGTTCAAAGAATTCAGTATCTAGGGCATGTCATCTCAGAAGATGGGGTAAAGCCTAATGCATAAAAAATACAGGTGGCTATCTGTACGTGACGTTAGATTCCTAGGGCTGGCAGGATACCATAGGAAGTTTATTCAGAATTTTGGATCTACTGCGGCACCACTTAACCAATTGCTAAGGAAAGACGGATTCAAATGGGATTCAGAACAGGATTACGCCTTCCATCAACTCAAGGACGCCTTGACCCAAGCTGCAGTTCTTAGCCTTCCTGATTTTAATTAACCATTCATCATCGAGTGTGATACGATTGGGATTGAGATCAGCGTTGTCTTGATGCAACAAAAGCATTCAATAGCATATTTCAGCGAAAACCTCAAAGGAGCATCACTAAAACTTTCAACATATGAGAAGGAGATGCTCACCATTGTCAAAGCTGTGAGGAAGTGGCGCCCATATTTGATGGGGAATTATTTCATTTTACACACCGATCACAAAAGTCTCAAGTTCTTATTAGAACAACGGATCATGACGGATGTTTAAGCACGGTGGTTGCCAAAATTGTTAGGCTATTAATATAAAATTGAATACAAGCAGGGAAGCACAAATAATGCCGCTGATTCTTTATCAAGCAAGGTGGAAATAATGTTCCTAGCTCGACCTCATGCTGTGTTGGGGGAATTATTACAACATAAATGTGAGCAGGACCTATATTACAAGCAATTTGACACAAACCCAAATGCTAATAAGCGTGGAGGAGTTTGGTTCTTATATGACAAGGTACTTTTAAGTCCTAAATCATCTATAATTCTTATGATTTTATCTGAATTGCATGAAACTCCTTTTGGAGGGTATTTTGATTTCTACAAAACACTGGCCTATTTACGTTCGGACTTTACTTGGGATGGAATGCGACAATATGTACGGGCATATATTTGGGATTGTGATGTCTGCCAAAGGAAAAAATCAAAACATATGGCTCCCATCAGCTTATTGCAACCATTGCCAATCCCTGAGCAAATATGGACAGATGTTTCCATGGACTTCATTGAAGGGTTGCCTACTTCTGGAGGGTGCCAGGTGATCATGATGGTAGTAGATAGACTCTCAAAATATGCACACTTCGTCCTTCTTGCTCATCCGTATACGGCTGTAACGATGGCTAAGGTATTTATTACCCATGTTGTCAGGTTACATGAAATTCCCGCCTCCATTGTAAGTGATAGAGGCAGTGTGTTCCTAAGCACTTTCTGGAAGACATTGCTCCAATTGTAGGGTACAAAGCTTAACATGAGCTCCATCTACCACCCACAGAGTGATGGGCAGACCGAAGTTATTAACCGAACTTTAGAGCAGTATTTAAGGTGCTTCACGGGGGACCAACCACGAAGGTGGAAGGATTGGCTACCATGGGCAGAGTACAGCTAAAATACCGCAACTCACTCCACTACAATGATCTGTCCCTTCCAAGTCGTTTATGAGACTCCTCTGCCATCACTGCTACGGTATGTTTTAGGTACTACACGAGCTGAAGCTATTGATACCTACCTTCAAGATCGCGATGCCATGTTAAGAGAGTTGAAGCTCACTTTGCGACAAGCACAAGACATAATGAAAAGTCTTGCAGATCAACGATGCCAAGATGTGGAATATGAAGTTGGAGATTACGTCTACTTGAAGCTCCAGCCATATCGTCAGTCTACCGTAGCATTTCGGTCTAATATGAAGTTGTCACCAAAGTTTTATGGACCCTTTTGCATCATTGCTAGAATTGGAGCTGTAGCCTACAAACTTAAGTTGCCAGCTGATTCACGAATTCATGATGTATTTCATGTAAGCCAACTAAAAAAAAAGGGGTTCACACCGGTGACATCACCACAGTTACCACCATCATCTACTGAAGCCCCTGTTCTTCTATAGTGATAAGTCAATTTAATTACACATATTTTGGGCGTAATTATTGTTAAGATGTTGAAATTATTATCCAAAATTTAATGGAATTGTTCTGTAATTGTTTACAGATGATTTTCAACACTCTAAGGACAAAAAGAAAGAAAGAAATTCGAAATCCCCAATCTGGACGAAATTCAGAGATTAGGCGTGGGCACGCCTAAGGACAGAATCCCAAATCTGCAGATTTTTCAGATTTTGTTTCCAATTAGAACACAATTGCCTAAGATCTTCTGGAGTCCTTTTCAAGAAGTTTCCTACCTAAACTAGAAGATTATTTAATTGGGACGAAATCCAATCAAGATTATGAAGAAATAAAATTCAAGGAAGAAGCTAATGTGATTGCCGTATATGGGTTAGGGTTAAACAAGCAGGAGGGGAATTTTCTGTTTAAAAGGAGTTGTCGTAGATTGATTTCAGCTAGTTTTTCATTCTTCAAAAGATCATCGTATTCTTTCTTTAGGGAGGCTGCCGTAGGTTTTAGGATTAGGTTTAGAGTAGGTTTTTAGTTTTCCTCTTTGAGGCTGCCGCACTCTTCGTTTCTGTCAAGAAATTCCAGTAGTCTTTTCATAGGTTTTCTGATTGGTGGCTCACGCACCTTCCTCCTTTGGCTGATTTTTCTGTTTTACAAATTCTGCACCTTCCAAGAAGTGTTGTCGTAGGTTTAGGGATTTTTGGGCTATTGCAATTTTCTGGTTTCTTGTTTTTTAATTTATGCATAATTCCCTTGTTATTTTCGATTATTTTCATTAAAGTAAATGCACGGAGACAATTCCTTTTATTATTTCTTTTGATTTTAATTCAAGTATGAGTAGTTAATTTTTCTATCTTGGTTGAAGGATCCATGTTACATATTATTTTGGTGAGATTATTTGGATATTTTTCATGTTGTTGATGAACATTGGATATTTTCGGATCTGTCTTTTAATTGGATTTATTGGTTTCTAGGAGCGCTACTAGAGATTAATTGATTCAACCGCTAGGTTAACGAAATCTGACGTTCAATTTCGGTAACCATAAGTAGCAATTAGGAT
>JANZLH020000092.1:439300-464530 GCA_026770325.2 Erythroxylum fimbriatum | reverse complement strand
AAATATAATGTAATTAATTAAAATATTATTAATTAGATACATAAAGTCCTTATAAGAAGAAAATAAATCAATGATTCTCATTCCTCTCAATTACTAGGGGAATGGAGGATTGCCAAAAAGTGGGTAATAAAAATGTTATCCCTTCAATGATAGTTTTATACCAAACACAAGTTTTCATTCCATTCCTATTTTTTTTTTTTCATTACCCCGACCAAGCATCCCAAGTACTTCCAAGGAGCGAAACTTTTGATAGCCAGGTTCAACTCCTGAAATAGAATTGTGCTAAGCCAACACTTCCAACTTTTACCGAACAAATTTGCTCGAGTACATTAATATTTGGCGTAGTCCTGACATTATAAGACAATTGGCGCAACGTATCCCTAGTATACATAAGCCAAGCAACCACAAGAGCAGCAGAGAATTCATCAAAATCATCCATCAGAATTGATAAGCTTTGAAGCCTGATAGTGATGAATGTGGTTTCCGTAATGACAATTTCAAGTGAGAATATGGTAAACAGGCCAGTCATTGGAATTGAACGAACGAGCGTGGAGATGATTATGCCAAGCTTCACGCCATTTCTTGCAAGTGGTAGATGCAATCACTACATCTCTTGCGGCCTTCAGTTGAGACAAAATGTTTCCCATGACTTCAACAGGAAGTTGTTCCATACCGAAATCAAAACAAGTAGCAAATGACAATAACAGAGATACCAAATGGTCCAAAAATCAAATTCCTTGGCCTTCTTCCTCTTGCCTCGCTCTGTTTTCAACTCGAGGATTTCGGTTGCCGGAGTCTTCTCCTCCTAGTTTCTTCAGCTTCTCTTCTGGAAGCTGAGTCGAAGATGAGCGGAGGGCGAGCGACTCGGAGAATCTCGGAATTGATGAAAAAGAACGGCCCGTATTGGTTCTCCCCATCGACTCTTTTTCCTTGTACGCTATATGCTTCCAATTTCGACATCCATGGTTATGCGCATTTTAGGCCCAAAATCAAGCCCAATGAGGTTCTTCTCACTCTACTTTCGAAGTTATTTTCACTAGATTTTTCCGTCAAAAATAAATTTTTAAAAAAGAAATAAACAACTCATCGATTAATTGGAAGGAAAAGAAACGAAAAATAAAAGACTCCAACTAAAACCTGAGACTCAGAGCAACCCCCGTTTGGACTTTAGCTGCTGCTGCATTAGCTCTTGCTACGCTCCATTTTGGCTCAGGTGCTCTCTCTCTCTCTCTTGGTGAAGCAGTTTCATTATTTGATTGGAGTTGTAGCCGCTATTCTTCTGAATCTATTGGTCTGTTGCTGACCCTTCTTTTGGGTAGACCTTTTGAGTGTTTGATTTCATTTCAATTTCGCGTTTCTTTTGCCAACTTGCTTTCTTATTTAACGTGGCATTTCTACGCTTTTCAAGTCTCAATGTCTAATTTGTTTCTGGCTTACTTGGGTGCGCTTCGGTTAATTTCGTGCAAGATCGCTCATTTCTCTCTTTGTCTTTATTTCTACGCTTGGGAGAATAATGGGTCTGAGTTTGTTCTTTTCTGTTCCGCTCTTTGTTTACGTTGAACAGTTATTAGGAGACAATTTCCTCGTATTTTGCTGCATATAAGTCGGTTGTTGTGAGTAAGGTGGCCATTTTTCAAGATGGCAGCTTGTGCATCGCCGTATTGCATACCTTCTGAGACTAGGAACCCCATGGGGATGTTGACTGTCTTGGGAGGAAAAGTGTCACTGGAGAACTACTTGGGAAGGGCTGGTTCTCTTAAGATTTCTGAAGATAGGAACAGGTTTCTGGGTGCCAACCAAAAGTCGAGCTTTTCTGTGCACAAGTGTTCAGCGAATTCCCACAGTGTTAGCCCATATCAGAACAAGGACCCTTTTTTGAATCTTCATCCTGAAATATCAATGCTTAGAGGTGAGGGCAACAACACAGTCAACCCCCCAAGGAAGGACACTTCGAGTGGAAATGTCTCTGACAGCCTGATGGATGAATCTAATCCGACTATTTACAATGAGGCTAAGATCAAAGTTATTGGTGTTGGAGGTGGCGGGTCTAATGCAGTCAACCGCATGATTGAGAGTTCAATGAAGGGTGTGGAGTTTTGGATTGTCAATACAGATATCCAAGCCATGAAGCTGTCTCCAGTCTTTCCGGAAAATCGTTTGCAAATTGGTCAGGAGCTAACAAGAGGTCTAGGAGCTGGTGGTAACCCCGAGATTGGTATGAATGCTGCCAAAGAGAGCAGAACTGCAATAGAAGAGGCACTTTACGGTGCTGACATGGTCTTTGTGACTGTAAGTTTTAAATTTCCGTTTATTTCATAATTTTCCAGCATTGATTTTATGTTTCATCAATTTTTAAACTATATGAAGTAGAATTTGAACCTAAAAGCATGTACTCTATGTTTTATATGCTATTCACAAGTTTCTTTTATCTTTCAATGTTTGTCAATCAAAATGGGATGGATTGATTATGTTAAGTCTTTTAGTGGGATCATCTTTATTAGCCTTGGAATTCGGTAGTGTCATTTTCATTTATGCTCCAACTTCTTTTTAATTATGGGAATACCAATATCACGTCTTGCTGATAAAAGCATGAGGACTTGTACTCATTTAAACAAAATGGCCTAGGGTTGTAACTTACTTTTTTCCTATGCTGTTAATATATGATGTTTCTCTCTATAACAATCCTCGTTTTCTTTTGTTTCTCTTCCTTTCTTTTTGTTGCTTGTAAGTAGCTATAAGTTGTGATAGTGCTATTTTAAAGACTTCCATTTGCAGGCTGGAATGGGAGGAGGAACTGGCACTGGTGGGGCTCCTGTAATTGCAGGTGTCGCAAAGTCACTGGGCATACTGACTGTTGGTATTGTCACAACCCCTTTTTCTTTTGAGGGTCGCAGGAGGGCTGTTCAGGCCCAAGAAGGAATTGCATCTTTAAGAGATAACGTTGACACACTTATTGTCATACCAAATGACAAGTTATTGACTGCTGTCTCTGAGTCTACACCTGTAACAGAAGCATTTAACCTGGCTGATGACATTTTGAGACAGGGTGTTCGTGGCATCTCTGATATTATCACAGTATGTAATATATTAGATAGTTTTGTGATAGCATGAATTGCTGTTCTTTAATATGAATTGCTGTTCTTTAATTTATTTTATGAACATTTAATTCTTACCTCCACTCTTGTTCATCTTTTGGTCCATGATAGTCTTTACTTGAAAAATTTGTTGATGAGCATAGTAAAATGGTGTATGTCATTTCAGAAAGATACAGGGCTTTCTGGGAAGCATAAAAAACCTTAATATGTAAGAATTTCCTAAACTTATATATGTTAAAACTATAGAAGGTTTGTGCTCCTGATAGGCAATATCGCTTCATCAATTATACATTTGGATAATAAGTTTGTTTGGGGTCTGATATATTATGCAGATTATCGGTCATGAACTTCATCGTGGTGTGTGGATTGCAGATTCCTGGACTGGTGAATGTGGATTTTGCTGATGTTCGAGCTATAATGGCAAATGCAGGATCTTCCTTAATGGGGATTGGAAATGCAACTGGTAATTTTTGAGCTGTTTATAGCAAGATGTATAGGTGCTAAGATGATATCCATTGTGGATCATTACATTCAATTTCCGTTCAACTTAATATCAGTCTTTCTCTTCAAGCATCAAAATAATATATAATCAAGATTACAGAGTGTGTTGGGCTAAATACTTAAGAGGGTTGCAAGATTGTGTTGTAAATAAAATCTAATGTGGATAAGCGTGCATTTACATGCTTTCGCACACTGTTAAAAATGATAATTTCCTCAGTAGTCTAATTGAAAAATCTGAGCATGTTCTTGTCATATATTGGTATCAAATCACTTGTTAGATTATTGGGTATCAATATTTTGATTGCCTGAAGATTAACCTTTGTAATACTGTAGTCCATAGTTCATGTTTGCATTGTGATCATTTACAGGGAAATGAACTTTTTGGTGCTTGTGCATTTACAGGGAAGACAAGGGCAAGAGATGCTGCATTAAATGCAATTCAGTCACCTTTATTAGACATCGGTATAGAGAGAGCAACTGGAATTGTATGGAACATTACTGGTGGAAGTGATCTGACTTTATTTGAGGTACCTTACTACCTCTAGCAACTGTAGAACTAGCTTTTCATACCTCGACCTTGTATGATAGCTGACACATATTAGGTAATACAAAACATGCTTTCTAGAAGCTTCTTTCTTTGAAGGAGAGTGAATATCTAGGGCTACTGTTTTAATTGTCTTCACGCCAGTTATTTTTGCATTGGTTCTATCAACTTATGTCATTAAATACAAGTTGTTCGATTCATTGCCTTTTTGTTAAAAATGCCTTCTTTTGCTTTATTTAGAGGATCACGATTTGTTGATTGGTTGTGTTGTATACTAAACGTGTATCAAGAAAAAATAGGGCTGTCCTCGTAGGCACATGGTTGATTTAATCCTAGTAGCATTTTGGCCTACTTGATACTGCCCTATCAATGTGTTTCTATTCTTTGCAAAGGTAAACTAGGAAATAAGGAGAAAAGGTAAAACTTCTGTCTTGACCTAAAAACAATTGCACATTATGTTGATAACACTCTGTTATGGATAATTATAGAAGAAACTGCTCGATTGTAACCATATCTTCATTTTGTAAAGCTACTTAAACGAGGACTTTTCTGGTCTTAGTGTAGCTTTCTTTTTCCTCACACCGTATTTCTTCTTATTCATATTTTAATTCATGCAGGTGAATACTGCCGCTGAAGTCATATATGACCTTGTAGATCCCACTGCTAACTTGATATTTGGAGCAGTGATAGATCCATCACTCACTGGTCAAGTAAGTTGGTTATTCTAACTGCAATAGTGTAAACTTTGAGATCTTGTTTATATCTGCAGGCTACAGCTTTAGACCTGTTAATGGATGTAAGAAGCCAGTATAATTGTGCCTACTTTCCTTAAACATAGATATAAATATAAATGGCTTGCGCTTTTCACCTTTTCACAAGATCATGGGGGATGTGATTCCTCTTTTTCTCCCTTCCTTTCACACACAGACCACATACCAACACAAACACTGTCGAGATGATGCCTTTAGGCTTTTAGTGTTCTCTACCTAGAAAGATTACTTATCAATTATCAATTACACGTCTGCATCTTGAGATGGCTAATTTTGAAACCTCTTTGGATTACAAGCGTGGCCTGGTTAACCTATAGCATAGTCCAGGTTCTAGTATCACAGATTTTCACATTGATTAAGCAAATTCTTAGACGGCCAGGTTTATCTGACTTGAATTGGCATTATGGATTTTAAGATATGATTTCTCCTCCAGGTTAGTATAACTTTGATAGCCACCGGTTTCAAACGCCAAGAAGAAAATGAAGGCAGGCCCCTGCAGGTTCGCCATCCACCCTGGCCCCACACTGCATCTGTCGCTCTCTCTCTATCTCTCTAGATACATATATATATATACACACACACATGCACATGAGCCATGCTCATTGTATCTATTTATATATTGCCACTAAAAACATTTAGTTGTGGATCCATCACAATCATCAATCATTCTAAGTAAAAGTTCGCGTTGTTGTCAAATTGCAGGCAAACCAATTAGCCTCAGGGGACACCTCCTATGGATTAAACCGACGGCCTACCACCTCTTTCACTGAAGGTGGTGCTGTGGAGATCCCTGAGTTCCTCAAGAAGAAAGGTCGATCTCGATATCCAAGAGCTTGAATCAATTTTGACAAATGCTCCCACATATCAAGCCCAAGACTCTTCTTTCAGGATTTTATGGTATATAACGGTAGGTATTAGTTTCTTTGTGGTATCTCATGTGGTTTTAGATTATGAGACGATAAAGAGTGTATGCTTGAATAGGATATACAATGCTCTCATAAAATGTAGATTGGTATTCAGTTGTATACTGCTGACCAGATGAAAGATATTATATGTTGCCAGTCCCCGCATAATTACGATAGTTTCACAAGTTTTTGTCATGCACCTCTAAATGGTCTACATAGACATAACACATGAGCTTTGTACAGTTTTGAGACGGCAAATAGTTATCTTTCGTTGATATTGAGGCACCTTGAGACTGATTTCTTCCATGAGTGATTTCAGAACTTATGGGATTGCCAGCCAGGCAAATGAAATTCATTAAGTTACTGAAGTCACATGATATAGATAGACCTTGCATAATACAAGGTTCAAGCAATAGAAAGAAATTCTTCATTTTTTTTTTCTGTTTTGGTTTTTTGATAATACAGAGATTCTCTCCGGTATCTGTGATAGCGTTGCATGCCCTCTTGGTCACAACTTGATTGTATGCCACTTAAAACGTTTGAATAGCAAGTTTCATTATGGTTTGGTCTGACTAAACTGAAAAGTTCCATTTAAGGTGGTGGATTCGGTTTTGGGTGTGTAAATCAGACGGTGGAATAGATTCTCTGTTTTCCTCGACCAATTTTGACTTTGTTTCATTCCATTCCATTCCATCTTATTCGTACATTTCTTTTTATTCCATTTAAATGTATTGATGAGATAGGATGGAACAGAATAGGAATAGGTTAAAATGAACAGAAAATCATTTGTGGACTCATACTCAATTTGTATTAGTGGCGCCACCTGCAAGACCTACCTTTACTGTAACCTGTTTTTGGTTTCTTTTCATTCTTTCAGGTTTTTTTATCGAACGAAAAGCTTTTCTTGTTTCAATATCTCGAGAATCAACAGCTAGCTTGGATCCATTGGTTTTCCTAGTGACTTGGTATTGCAATTTATTTTAAGTAAGGTCATAAAGGCTGTTTCTGTAAATTGTGATTTTTTTTTTTATCAATTGCGTCTCTAACCGAATAAGTTAAAAATAAAACCAATCTTTTTAATAATAATAATAATAATAATAATAATAAAAGATATGTATATGTGTGGTTTGAAATGAAGCATTTAGAGGAGAAACCGAAACAGCTAGCCAATACCAATGGCCGCACAATCCAGTGGGTATGAATTTTAATCTCAATAAATGAGAAAAAAAGAAAAGATAATGCTCCTATACATTTCAGTCAACCTTTTATTCAATTGTTAGTATATATGCAGTGAGATTCATTTTTCCCTTCCTAAAGAACTTTTTTAAAACAATTAATTTATGAATTATACAAAAACAAATATTTTCTTTAAATGTAAAAGATTTCAGATTTAGTTAATTTCAGAAATTTTCTAAAATTATTAAAAATTTGTTATAATTTTATTTATTAAAAATCTCTTTTCCTATACCATCATATTCAAAAAAAAGAAAAAAAAGAAAGAAAGAAAACTTGAAACACCAACCTCACAATCCTCCAAAAACCAAAGCCCAGGAAATCCCCCCGCCTCTCCTTTTCCGAGCCTTTTTGTGTTACTAACAAAAAACATCCACTTGACCACATACTGTGGAGTCCCAATTCCTAAAACGTGACACGTACACTTGTCACTTACCATACATAAGAAGCATTTACGAGGTGACGTGTAAACTGACTTCCCACCCGTACTCTCTTCTTTTTTTATTCCCTCCCACTCTCACACATACACTCCGTACATCATCCAAAAACAGAAGCAAGCAACCAACCAACCGTGGTCAGATGGAGAAGAGAAAGAGCTTCGTCGCCTGTTTTCTTGTCAAAGAAAATCCCACCAAGTTAAAGCCTTTTGAAGCTTCACTCAAAGCTCGTCAGTCAGAAGATGATAATCATGGCGACACACCTAGTCTATCCTTTAAAAGCTGTGAGCTTGGAAGCAACAGACCTTCTGATTCTCATCACTCCAAAGGTCAAGAAACAGTTTTGCGTTGTCTTCCCCAAGACGCCATGAACATCCATGACATGCGTGAGAAGCCAGGTGGTCCCGAGATAATATTGGACGAAGATGATTGTGGACGTGAGAGACTGAAGAGACACAGGATAGAGATGGCGGGTAGGGTGTGGATTCCTGATATCTGGGGTCAAGAGGAGCTTCTCAAGGATTGGATCGATTGTTCTGCTTTCGATTCTTCTTTAGTGCCTGGTGGGATTATGTCTGCTCGAGCAGCTCTTGTTGAAGAGGGAAGGAGAGCAAACTCTGGTGGATTACGGATACAATACAGGTGTTGAGTGCTTCTTCTTCTTTTTTTTTTCCTCCCCTTTTCCAATGATCTTTTCGTTGTTTTAGTCAAGAAAAATTACAAGAGACTACTCGAGAAATATGTGATCATTGGTCGTGGTTTTCATACACAAATTCGGCAAACTTGCCGAGTGGTCCTTGTTTCAGTGTTGATGCATGACGTTGCTTATGAGAAGAAATCATCGGTGGTAAGTAATTCGAATTCTATCAGTTTCCTAATCTCGATTAGAAGGCAATTAATATGCTGTATAGAAGCTTTGGATATCAAAATCATCGGTGGAGCAAAGGCTATAGATGGCTTGGAAACTGGAATGCATTGCGCTCAGTCTCAAACCTTTCAGATAGAAGATGTGGTGCGAACTGTTCGGTTAATTGTAGAAAAACTCAATTTGTGATTAATCAGGTGGCAATAACATAACTGGATCGTTAGCTCAATAGTTTCTTGTCTACCTTGGTCGCTTAACCGACACACGGTATATATATTGGCGTTGAATCATCAAGTCTTTTCAACCATGGTTGGTAATATCATAACGCGCGCGAGTGCAGGAGAGAGAGAGCTGTTTTCTTCTTCTAGTTTAGGACGAGGTCGTGGCGGAGGAGATGATAGTATAAAGATCACATGCAAAAGCTCAAAATTGTTAAACAATGGATTTCTTGTAGACGGTGTAACTCAGAAGTCTATACTTGACATTTCAATCATGTCACATTTCCCTTGTACAACTGCTGAATCTCATCTCGCAAGCTAGCCTGGAAGGGCATTTCTACACCTTTATCAAATTATACACATCACGATAACTTGATGAAAAAAAAAGGCCTCAAAAGGTTGTATCAGACTACAGTTTCCAGCTCCCATATCTTTATTTTTCCATCATCACCTGCAGAGGCAAGTAGCCGATTCTCCTGACAATTTAAGAAAAAAAAGAACGGTAATTGTCAAACAAGGTTTCAATGCATACTAGAGGTTCATTATATCAATTTTCATGAACCTATGGCAAATGGGGTCTTCATTCACACAAGGACACTGCAAACATAAACTTGCTCAATTATTGGAAACCCGATAAACAGGTTGCATACACTTGGAACTGTAGATTTGAGTTAAAACTAATGTTTGCCGTAAGAAAAATTCATATGCATGTCTTTGATTTCACTTATTTCAGACAGAACTCTTACCCCTGGGCTCCACTGCACTGAATTTATATCCATGTTATGAGCCTTTTCCTTCTTCAGGAGCAGTTTATATGATGGATTGCCATCCTGTGACAAACATGATTTACTTAGTACATATTAACTCAATAAACCGAGCATGGAGTCAAGAAAGTTAAGAGATCCAGGATTTTAAGTCTTGCACAATCGTGTACTTCATGTATCCACGTAATTATAGTTTTCCCTCTTAATCCTTTACATGCATCATGATCATGAATGATAACCTGTTAAAGATAAGCCTCTGACTTGCAACGTGATCTCTTGTTTAAAAAAAAAAATACAGCTTACCAGGATTCATTGAAGAGTTCATACAGATCTTGGCACGTAGCTTACACAAATATCAAAATTGACAGAGTGAGATCCATGCGGCCAATCTCCATATTTCTTGGCACAAGCATATTAATTACATATGCCATTTTAATATTAGCAACTGTGTTATACCTCATTTTTCAAAAAAAAAAAAAGAAGTGTATTATACCTCTACTTTTCAGGCAACACACAAATAAGCAAACAAAATAGAGCATGAGAAGGGTGTGCTTGATATATACAAGGGTGTCTCGACCCGTGACTGACATGCCCAAAATGCAAAACAAAATGTTTACTGCTATTGCGTCAATAACGGCTTGAATCAATGGTAAAAATGAACTTGGACAAAGGAGATACATACCAAACCATCTTTGCTCTCCACAAAGAACCGGATAGCATCATCAGCTGCTCCACTGGCTATTATACCCTCCCTGGTCACAACCACACAGCATAAATCTAATTTAGGATCAGACAATAGGTGAAATATCAAGGCAATGCAAGCAACATCAGAGTTATATAGATTTAAACTTGGACGACAAATCTAAGAAGCCACTATAAAGACAAAGTTAAACTTCAACAAATGGCAAGTTAATCTCAACAAGTAAGCCTTTTATCTCTCCAGTTTCGATCTCAGAATCATTCCGGTTAACTTAACAAAATGCAAAATGACAAGTCATACAAATTGTGGTTCTTCTGCAATCTGACTGATGAGGATAAATTAGCTTGTTTCACACATAAACCATGCCTATTGCCAATCCAATTGCAGCTGATGAACCATATACAGAAAACAGTTTTGAGAAACATCAAGACAACATTAAAACTCTTCTTTAAGGACCATAGTGCTAACCAAGGCCCAGGGTGCAGGTAGCTCATACATTTCAGACAAGGAAGAAGATGACATTCGATTGCAAATGTGTACAAACGCAGGCCAGAATACTTGAAACTATCTGTTATTGGATCTTACTGACTTGTAAACATGACAATGATGATGAGCAGAGAAAACAAATAGAAGTATCAATATCAAGTCAGAAAACAAATCATTGTAGCAGATAACAATTCATGAACCACAATTTGCAATATTAAAACATAAAGCAAGGATGGATTGTGATCAATTTGAGAACTGAAAGAAAAATGAAAAGCCATAGTAACAGAAAACCAAATTGTAGCTACCTTGACCAATGAACTGAGAAAATAGTCCGATCATGATAACCAGTGAGAGTGCAGAGATGATTCCTGCAAAGAAATCGTTGGGTCACTTCAAACTTATTAATTCAGCACCTGAATTAGTAATAAGTAGATAATTCTCCTAATAAATCTCAATTTATTTACAAAAGGATACTGATTATTCTGCATGAGACCATCATAATACACAATTTACTATTCTAGTATCAGTCATTTCAGTGATTGGCACACTCTTAACTTTATTCAGAAAGCAGCCCTATGGTAAAAATTAGAATGTATTTTAACTAATCTTCAAAGCTTGAATATAGTTTTGGGTATACAAAATTCCAAGAACATGTGTAACAGATCCAATATACATTTTAAGTGCATGTTTCTCACCAAGGTACATGCTCATCAGAAGATTGCATCCTTCCAATATCTGTCCCCCACACCTTCAATGTAAGATCATCACTGCAAAAGAAATGCAGCCTCCCTTAGTTCAGCTTCCCATATCCCTGGTGTTTTTTTCTTTGCGATATACACCAAGTGTCATTCTAAGAAACAGATATTATAGGTCAGCAATTATAATTTTCCTTTAACGTACCTACAGGTGACCATTTTGTCCCCTTCAGCATTAAAAGATAGTGCCCAGACAGTAGAAGAGTGACCACTGAGAAGAACAGAAGTTGTGTATTAGTCAAATTTAAAATATCTCAATAAGAAATGTGGATAAGCCAACAAGTACATTATAAATAGAAAAAGGAAACATAACTCTCAGATCAACATTGATCATCACTGATTATAGAACAAAGAAAAATAACAGACCAGCTCATAACGGATTAAAAGGAACTTGAAAAGAGACAGGACAAAAAAGGGAAAAAGAGTGAGTGAGTGAGAGAGAGAGAATTACTTGTTAGATTCACCTAAGGTTTGAATACAGTGCCAATCACCTGTACCATCCTCCGCCCAAACCTGTGAATAACAAATTACCACTAAAATTTGCATATTGCTTCCATCTTATTGCCATATAGCAGGTATAAAAATCTTTAGTAATTATACAATTAAACAAATGAGAAAGACAGTTTAGGGTAGATAATACCTTCACAGTGTTATCATAGCTGCAAGAGAATAAGATATCCAAAGTCGGATGCCACTTAACCATTTTGACATCTTGTGTATGCCCTTGTAACACAGAGGCACACTCAAACTCATTTCCTGGCATCACTTCCCAAATCCAAACAGTTTTATCTCGACTACATGTAGCAAGCAGAGACCCAGATGAATTCCATGACACACTTTTGACTTCATTTTCATGACCCTATTTCCACCAAAAGAAAAAAATGGAAAAAGAAACAACAGAAAAAGGACTTATGTGATTCATTTTTGTTCTGGAATTGCTTTAACAACAATCAGAACTGAAGTTACAATTAATCTTTAGTTTACGACAGTAGTACCTCTAAGGTAGACACAAAATCACCCCCAATATTCTCCCAAATGGCGGTTGTGGCATCAAAGCTGGCAGTAGCCAACAATTTCCCAGTGGGCGACCAGGCACAATATCTGACAGTTCTGGTGTGCGTCTCTTCTAGTACTGCCTGCAAAACATCATGTCACAGCAAATTATCGTACAAAACAGCCGCCATACACATCAACTATCAGAAATCCTAATAATCGGAAATTAAAATATGAGACATCAATACTAGGATAATCCAGCAGATGAGCTAACAACAGCTTCAGACAAAAGCAAATTTGTAAAAAAGCAATGATCAAGCCAAAAGTATACCATAAAACGATCAAAAGCGTCAACTTTCATCGGTGAAGAAATAGACATAAGAAGCCCACGAAGCGTGACCCATCAACAATACAAAGTCCAAGCAAAAATCAAGTCTTGTAAAAAACTTATATTATGCAAAATAACCATGGGGAAATTAGAAAATAAAGAAAAAGGAAAAACCTTGCAGTCCCAAGTACGAGAGATGTGACTCCGCTCCCAGATTCGGACAGTCTTGTCGCCGCTGCAAGAAGCGAAGACCGGCGCAACGCCGGAAGCGGCGGTGGCCGGATTCCAGGCGAGACTCCACACCCTGTCAGTGTGACCCTGCAGTGTCTGAATCTCCCTCAGCTCCAAGTTCCTGTCGTACAAATCCATTCCACACATAATCTACCAAAGCTTCGAACCCAAATCTTATTCCTATTGTCTATAGCAATCGCAGCCAGTAAGACAAGACCAGAGCAGCAGCAACTACAAGAAACAAACTTGATCGTAGACAACTTGGACTTTTCTTTTTACTAAAATAATTTTATAAAATATATGATACTAAATTGCTAATAGTTTGTTAATATTAATCAGCTAAAAGAGAGCGTATGACAGGGACAGGACCCGTGGCCTCCTCGTGTCCTCCTAAAGATTCCCTTTTCCCCCAACATTTTGCACCACAAGTTCCAAATTTGCAAAGTTGGATACAGTAGCAAGAAAAAAGTTGCATCACCCAAGAAATAGTTATGAGAATTAGTGCTTATTGTATTGTTTCTCTCCCGGCAAAGACGGGCGGATTCTTTAATATTACGATGTTTTATTTTGTTTCCTAAATTTTAGTTATTTATTTATGTAAATCTTACGTTTATTTATGGAGGATCTACAAAAATAAATAGTTGAGATTCATGGTATAGAATAAAACGTTATAATATCAAACAGAAGATTCAAAATTGACAGAAACAACTCAATCTTCGGCTTCGCCATCAGCAATGCATCCACTTAAAATTACGAAGTTAGATACGTAAAATGTACTTCTACTTAGTAAAGCAGCCAACTCAATCATACAGTAAAATATTATATGCTAAAATTGAAGATTAATGCTCTGTTCTTATTTTTAAGAAATTGAAAAAAAATATTTTATATGTTCAAACTTCAATAAAGATTAAAAAAACAAGAAAAAGAAAGGCTTGGGCTTGGGCATTAAGTACATGGGCTTAATTTACTCGGCCCAATTGCTAGAGGCCTGCCTGTGTCTGCCCCTTAGCCCGTCTTCGTCTTCGTCTTCGCGAAATTTCAGAAACAAACATATCGCATTTTGGCTTGTTATCACAAACCCTAACTCACAATTCTCCAGCACCGAACACCGGAGTCAATCGCCATGGATTTCACACCTAGAAGAACTCAGAAAGGGCCATTCGAAGCCATCTACAAGCTCATCATGCGGCGCACCTCCGTCTATGCCACCTTCGTGATCGCCGGCGCTTTCTTCGGCGAACGAGTAACACCTTTGATTGGATTTCTTATTAAATTATCTTCTTTTCTTATAATGTTTCAATGATCTTCTTTTCGTTATTTACTTGATGGATCTGTGATGAATACTTTGCCTAATTGATTTGGCCTTCTGATAAACCTGATGGCCAACTATTGATAATAGCTTGTTTCACAATTGTTTTGGATAAAATATCATCAAATAGTGTGTACTTTGTTGAAAAATGGAAGAAAGAGTAAAACATGTTGGCTTTTTCTCATAATTGAATTGGATAAATATCGTCAACTATTGTATACTTGCCTGGAAAATGAAAGAAAGATTAACACGGACAGTTTGTTACATAATTCTATTGGATAAATCGTATTTTGTGTGAGTTTGTTACAGAATCTGATGTGTAATTTAGAAGTTGATTTTTCTGGGTGCAGGCTGTGGATTATGGAGTTCACAAACTTTGGGAGTACAACAATGTTGGGGTATGCCCTCTACTATCTCATATTTGCTTCATTTATAGTGGTTTTATATTGACCAGATGTAGCAACTTTCATTTGTGCTGTGAAATGCAAGTGGCACTTTTCATGTATAAACATTCATCTTTTAAATCGTTATAAACATTAATTTCTCTTGTGCTTTTTCTTCATTCATGGAAGCTTTCTATGAAATTAACATCGATGCCATTTATAAGTAGTTTTGGTGTGTCCTTGTGATGTTTAATGATGCTCTTGCTTGAACACCCATACTAATTATAATAATTGGTTACCATCAGCTAAAAGTGTGCATTTATCATGTGTTTTGTTGATAACCATTGTTGAGCCAAAGAATTTTTGAATCATGCAAATCACAATCAAAGGAACCACAAACAAGAAACTCACACTCACACACACACACACACACACACACGTGTGCGCGCATACACATTACTTTTTCAGCATCTCTCAAATAATTACCCTATGGTTATTGATCAACCTTTCAAGCATTTTGGAAGACACTTGTATCAACATTTGTCTTCAGAAAGAAAGGTCTACTGATTTTGGTTTCCAGTAGTTCTTATGTCCTTTGTTGCATTGTTATTGATCATCATAACATTTTTTCAAATGGTTGCATTCTGTTTAAATCCTTAATGAACCAAACTCCAACAACAGTGCTTAAATTCTCACTTCAATCCCCTTCTTCACATAAGTGTATGATATATTATTTTTCTTGCATTTATTTTATACGTTGCAACTATTTCTTGGAACAAATTTGAAACTCTAAGCTGAGTTCCCCGGATGCCATAACTTCCTCACCATATACTTCTTTAATCTTTCTTATTTGCAAAATTTATTATCGTGGGCCATCTAGATTGTGGATCATTCAGATTTTCCATGTTTAATTTTCTTGGAGTTTGATACTGGATTAGGACAATCATGCATTTGCAACAATCAAGTTATCAATTTATCAATTCTTACTGATTACTGACGTATTGAAAAGGTTGAAATGCCCAATCGGAATAGTATATTTGTCCAGGTAGTTTACCACAAACTTCATTTTTTCTTTCCTTTTGGTTTGCTACAGAAGCGATATGAGGACATTCCAGTTTTGGGGCAAAGGCCAGCAGAAGAATGAGTTAATTTGAAATTGGATGCGGAAGATTTGGAGAAGGCATCTATATTGTAGGTATAGTTTTTCATTGTTGCAATAAGTATAATTCGTTGGGGTACAACAGATTGGCTTCTTAAACATGGTTTCCAGTTTTTGGATTTAAATGGATTAAAACCATACAAGATTATGATCATTTGGTGGAGAATCTTGCACTTTGAACGTTAGTTCGTGATTGCTTTGTTTGTTTCTGTTGTCTGGTGTTCGAGAGTGCTACAATTCAGTGCGTCATGCTTCATATTCATTAAAAATTGATGTATACCCTCAACGCGTTTGGTCGGATGTAACTGTTGCCATATTTTCCAGAGATTTAATTCGCGCCTAACTGTAAAAGCAATTTTGTAAGACTTTCTACTCTTAAGCTGTTGCCTTTCTTTCCTCCTCGAGTTTGTGGCTTCTGGTTCAGACTCGTCTTATGACTAACCGGGCGTTTAGTGCAAGTGTTCGACGGGTTTGCCTTGTAATAAAAGCATTGTGTTCATGCTAAGTCATATGATGATTTCCAAAAGTTCCCGCAATCATATCCTTAAGTCGCTTTTGATGAAAATACAAAAACTCGAGTGAGTTTTGGATTCAAGTAAAACTAAAATAAAAGTTTGATGTGAGGTCGTGCAGAGAACTTATCTATCACTGAAATAAAAGTTTGATGTGATATCGCGCAGAGAACTAATCTATCTGTTTTCTATCGAAGTTAGCAAGGTCGAGAGGGCTGGGGAAAATCAAATCCGATGTGATGGTCTTCATCTAATGTACCAGAATGGGACGTTATAACATGGAAGATCATACTCTAGTTTACTGTCCAGCCACCAAAGCAAAGTAGAAATATACTTGAAAGGATTGCGCAAGGAAAGTACGCAATTAACTTCCGTGGCACTGGCACAACTGCTGGTCCATTTATAAGATTATAAAGTGTACTGCTTATTTAAGTAGTAGCGATGGTCAAAGTTAAAAGTTCAAACAATCGGAGATAACAAGAAAAGGCCTCATTAGATTATTGATGTATAAGGAATTGGCGAAGCAATTGGATACAAAAATGGTAGCTACTCAGACAAAACACTATATGAATGATAAATTAGAACATTAATACATCTAGCAGCCAATGTAACGGATGGCACAGTAAGTGTTACTGTTTCGCCATGAAAGAACTCTTACAACTACATCCACCAACTGCACTCGGATTTGTGGCTGTCAATGTAGCGGATGGCGCGGTAAGTGTTACTGTTTCGCCATGAAAGAACTCTTACAACTACATCCACCAACTGCGCTCGGATTTGTGGTCACCTACACATGAAATCAGAATTTAGAACTCAAACCATTCATGAAACAGTAGTTAGTCTCAAAAACTTAGAACTGGCAAGCCTGTATGAGGCATCAAAGCTAATTGCCAAGCTTTGGGGAAAAAGCTAAGGATGTAACCATTACCCTGTATCCAAGTAATGGAATTGGATTATTTCCATTGCATAAACTTTATCTCTCAATAACAACCTTTTCCTTAGCATTCTAGCAGTCCAATACATGAAGGATCACTTCAGTTTGTTGATAACCAAACAAGTGTTTCATTCTTTTCCCTTTTCCATTTCCCCCTTCTGTTACATTATGATCACCAAAGTAAAGAGGCAAACCAGAAGAAGATAGAAGCTAGCATTGGTCTTTCTTCTGTTTTTGATTTAATGTGCGATACTGTGCATTTTAGAACACTTCTGACAAATCAAGATTCAGGCTCTGCTAAGGGCATGGCGTACACAACAATGGAGAGAATGTCAGTATATTACTCAAGCCAGCATAAGAAGCAAACTTGAAGTGTCATCAGATGGAGGCATAACAACTTATCAACTACAGGCTCTTAAGAATAAAAATTTGACAAGCACAAACTGGTAGAACATTGAAATGAGAATAACTTCAATGAGTTTTCAAGTTCTTCTTTTATGGCAATCTCTTCAATCCTCTATCCTAATACCTTGTATAAAATCATTGCACAAAAAGGGAAAACGAAATGGCTTACAACGAAAGCTGAGCGGATGAGTTCCTCAACATAGTCAACAGTGGCCCCTTTGACAAAATCATACGAAACATTGTCAATTGCCAGTTTAACTCCTCCCCTTTCAAATATTCTGTGAGAATAAGATGAAAGCATTAGAAAACTACAAATGATAGATGCATTTGGTGTCTTCCCTACAGCATCAACAACAACAAAAACCAAAAGCAACAAGAACATGAAGTTTTAAATCGTATAAACCTGTCATCAGGATTAATTTTATCATCCAAGTCAAAAACATATTGGAAACCAGAACATCCACCAGTTTCCACGCCTAACCGAAGAATTTTGCTCCCCGTTGCTCCTTCACTGGAATGTAGTTCTTTCATCCTCTGCAGGGCAATTTAAGTGTTGATAACAAAGCTAAAACACAAAATACGTGCAAGACACAGGAATCCCAAAGTCTTCTTCTCAGCCAATCCTAAAGCAAATTAAAGTCTATATACAAATCCAGGTTCCTCAGAATATTGTCGGTGAATCATGGATTTGTGAAACCAATACATAAGTTCATAAAATTACGCTATATCAAAGCCCTTTTCTGCACATACCAATATAAATAGTTGACAGGATTACTTAGTTAGTTCCCCCTCCGGTTTTCGGATTCTAACCAAAAAGCAAGTATAAATAAAATTAGAAGACAAGAATCAGACAACAAGAAACAAACTTTGCTTCGTGGGTTCGTTACACAAATGGAACGATATCCAAAAAGAAAATCGCAACATGAACACAAAACAGAAAGTTTCCAGTACGAACCCATTAAAAGCGACAACGCAAAATTTCTAAACCAATCAGAAATTAGATAGTAAAATAGAATTACTCGAACACAATTATCAGATAAGTGAATGGAATCATCATCCACAAGAGAAGGAGCTTGGGCCACAGCGGAAGAAGTGCTAAGAAGCCTGTGGTTTTGCCGAATCTGGTTGGTGAAGAATGGCATTAAGCGATGAATCAACGACGATCTCGACATGGCTCTAGTTTGTTCTCTTAAGCATCGTCACTTTTAGCTCTTTCTCGCGTAGTAGTGTCTTCTTTCTAATTTTTAATGGATTCTATGTTTTCGAAAAAACATATGAGAGAGAGAGAGCGTTACGTGGACGAGACGAGTGGGGAAGCTCCGAAGAGCTTGTCTCTGTCAACCGTCCTAGTTAATAATTAAATACCAGACTTTGGTGACGTGCGCCTTCTTCAACCACTAAATGGTGGCCGGCCGCCGGTGGGTCAAATAAATATTTTTATTTTTTCAATTTGATAATAACTTTATATTAGTTAAAATTAAATATTTTAACTTCTTTTTGTTAAATTGTTAATTTTGTTGTGAAAAATAAAAATAATTAATATAGAATATAATATTTTAAAATATTAATAATTACAATAATATAAATTTTAAATTTTAGATAGAAATTATAACATATGATTGTTTTAATAAATTTGTTAATAAATTTTCAAAACAAATTAAGTTTGTATAAAATTGATTTTCTATTAATATAAATTGCATTGCGAAACAGTCAATTTTGATTTGTTCTACTTTAATTTTACAATTTTTATGCCACTACCCTTCTTATTAAATTTGAATAAACAAGCTAATTTTTAAATTGTAGTTTTTTTTGTATGTGACTTCTTTAAAATCCTCTCAAATCTTAACAAGTTTGTTTTCATTTCATCTAACAATTGGCGTGCACTACACCCACTACATGCCTAAAAAGTTAAATAAAAGCCATTATAGTTTATTGATTTGGCTTTGTTTGAGGTTGACTTTGCTTGGCTATTGGGTTATTTCAGGCAAATTACATTTCTTTCTTTGCATAGATTTTCTATGGAAAATGGGTGTTTTACACACTTAGGCTTCCTTTTGAAACCAATGATTATATTTGATCTTCATTTGTTTTAAAAGAATATTAGGACTACGTATAAAATTCCATGATTGATTATATTTTGATTTG
This sequence comes from Erythroxylum fimbriatum, assembly GCA_026770325.2. Classification (NCBI taxonomy): domain Eukaryota; kingdom Viridiplantae; phylum Streptophyta; class Magnoliopsida; order Malpighiales; family Erythroxylaceae; genus Erythroxylum; species Erythroxylum fimbriatum. Next base: position 444,858 of record JANZLH020000092.1, on the reverse strand, counting down.
TAATCTTATAAATTTAAAGTGCTTGTCAGTTATGAAAGGTAACTAAGGAAAACTTAATTGTTGTCTTAGAAATAGACCTTGAACTAGGTCATTGATATTTGTCATCCATTTCTTAATCTATTACATCACTTTGTAAAGATGATCATAAGATGTGTTGAAAAGGATGAGGATGAAGATCATAGTAACTACAGATGAAAATAAAGGTGAGAAGTGGTCCCTTCATATTGAAGTCACAATAAAGAGAATAAATGATTTTGTAACTTAGGGTTTATGACTTTGACATAAGTAGCTCAAGCAGCTTCCTAAAGAAACTGCCCTTAAAAAGTTGATTCATTGCAGAGGATTTGTGAACTTGCGACTTCATTCTATAGCATGCATTGGTGCCATTGATATATGATTGTGTGGTACTTTTGAGTCACATATTGCTAGGAGACAAATATACAACTCTTTAAAAGATCAACCAAATATTAACAACAAGAAAGAACTCTCCTTATTACAACAGCAGCAAAATATGAGAAGAAAATAAATGATGAAACAAATACCAAGATTTAACGTGAAAACCGTCTAGTGTAGAGGTAAAAACTACGAAACTAACAAATAAATCCACTAAACTTAATAAGAATTTACAAAGAAAGTTGATCTCTCACCCCCTACAACAACAAGTTGTCTCACAAAGTTTTAGGATTGAAATCAAAGTTTCTAACAGTCAACAAACACTCAAACCAATCCTTAAAAATAGGCAAACAAGGATAAGAATCTAACTCTCTTTGCCATCTCACTATTTTTCCTCGCTTTTGGACATTGTGATAGCACTCTCTATCTCATATGTGGAGCAAGGCTCATATGAGCTATTTATAGGCTCCTCTTGCTTGATAGCTAAGTTAAAATCATAACTAAACTTAACTAGCTAGATCATATGTTATCCTAATCAGATTACATCATACTATCTAATAAGATGACATACCCATCTAAAATAGGACTCTATCTTATAAGATTTATCTACATCACAACTAACAAGTTAAAATATTACATCTATCTAGGAATGATACATTCATATCCATAAAAAAAACTCTACTATCTTCAGATGATCCTCTTACATAGTCTTTATCTTTTAAAGTTGATGTCTATCTACTGTGATCTTATATGCATTTATAAGTGTAGATTTTCATATATTTTGTATGTGACTACTGCATGGAAAGTACAAGTGAACTAGGTTTTTCATCTTAATGTTCAATGATTGTGTATATGTTATGCTTGTTTTAGGTATTTTTACATTGCATGTAGCCAAGTTAGTGTTTAATTATGTTCTAGTATGTTTATGTTTGTGCATACATTTTATGTAAGTTGATGTGTTAACTTTACCATTGCATTCAATGTGTTCATGCATAAGTCTTATTGTGTGTGTTGTTATTTTATGTATTAATTGGCATGTGTTAAGGCATGATTAAGTGCTTAATTTCACGGTTTATTGGCAGGTTAAATGGTGTAATTGAGTGAAGGAAGCATGGAATAAAAGCAGGGGCATTATAATAGGAATGTGAAATTGGTGCTCAAGATTATGACCTTGCTAGTCACGATCGTGACTCAAAAATTTGGCTGGCACAAAAGTCTTGTGCCAACCATGTCTTAAGAACAATTAATTGCATAAAATCAGGAGGACAAGCTAGGACAAGAGGAGAAACACGTGAGTGGGTCGACATAAGGAGAAAAACTAAAAAAAAAACTAAAAAAAAGGAGAGCAAAAATGACAGCTGTTGAGGTTTGGTGTACCGGCCACGTAATGAGTCATTTAGGGCTACATAAAAACAACGAAAGGAGGCCAAAAAAATAAGAATGTCATAGGAGAACATAGCTAAACAAAGGAGGGGTAGAAAGGTGGCATTTGGAGCTGTACATTTGAGGAGAACACCAAGGATTCCAAGGCTACACCAAAGTTGTCCAGATTTCCAGCTTGCTTCCTCATGCAATAAGTTTTTTCCCATCTTTTTTCTTTGATTTTTTTATTTATTGTATGGGCAGAAGTTTGGAACCTGTATTGATGTTGATTGAGTTGTGTTTGATGGATTGCTAGGCTGTTTAAGGATTATTCTTACTTAACTTATGTAAGACTTCGCTTTTGTACAATGTTATGATCATTTATGTGTGTTTATGGTATTTGGATGCTCATGCTTAGTCTACATAGAGATATAGGGCTGAGAAATATGTTGTGAGTGTACCATGAGAGTGGGCATTCATGTAGGACATTCCATATATCAAGTTACTTCATCATTTACATAGAGATATGTGATGTGATGTAGCTGTCCAAAGTGGTAATCAAATCTATTTAACGATTAATTTAGGAATGGAGGTTGAGAGATCACATACTAGATTTTAATCGTTATTTTGGGATTATTTAGTCCAAGTATTGAGAGAGAAAGGGCTGAGACATTAGAAAATACTTAGGACCAAACAAGATCATATTGAAAAAAATTTGAAAGATTGCATGAGGTAGTAACAATAATCCTAAATTTAGTAATTCAAAATTTCCAATTTTAGCATCGATTCCTCTTGTTTGTGAAAATCTTAATTTTGTGATTCTTTTTCTCCTAATTGCTAATTTTATTGTTTTAATTTTTCATTAATTAATCGCTCAAACAAAGTTTAATTTAAACTACTAAGGTGACTACACAATTCCTGTGGGATTCGATACCAAGTATACTACGAGACGACCCGTACACTTGCGGTACTTAAGAAAACGAGTAAGATAGTTAAATGCCTATCATGTCACATCATCCAAGATCTCAAAATAGGGGTGAACACTCAACAATCCCCACCTTTAGCCTAAATATGGGAAAGGCATATTATTTTTGTTCATCTACTTGAGATACATCCCGACAAGCTTACAACAAAGTCCTTATTTATTTCCGCGAACCACTTTATTCAGCATATCAGCACCATTCAAATTCATGTGAATCTTCTTCAATATTTATTGTTGCTCTTCTATCACACACCTCAATCAATGATATCTGGCGTCTATATGTTTTGTATAGGAATGATACATAGTACTTTTTTCAAGTCAATAACATTTTGACTATCACAAAACACTATATAATCTCCTTACTTCACATCCAAATTTTGAAGGAATCTTTTCAACTAAAGCATCTCCATACATGCTTCCACTACAACTACATATTCTGCGTCAATTGTAGATAAAGTCACACACTTTTGTAGCTTGGATTGCATGAGTTGGCTCCCTTGCAAAATTGAACAGAAAAATCGAAGTGGATTTTCTTCCATCAAGATCTGCAACCATATTTGCATCCGTAAAACCTTCTAGAGTTAGCTCACTATTACCAAAGAACAAACTCAATTTCGATGTGCCTCTTAAGTATCTCAGAATCCATTTCACTACTTTTTAGTGAACTTTCCTTGGGTTCAATAAGAATCTGCTTACAATCTCAATAGCTTAAGCAATATCTGGCCTTGTGCACACCATTGCACATATCAAAGACTCCATTGCAAATGAGTATGGAATAAAGGACATACCATAATTCTCCTTTTCTGATGAAGGACATGCACGCCTACACAGCTTGAAGTGTGATGCCAGTGGCGTGCGAACGTGCTTGACATGCTTCATATTGAACCTTTTTAGCACTTGTTCAATATATCTCTCCTAAGACAACCACAATCTTCTATTCTTCTTATTCCCAATTATATCCATGTCTAAAATCTGCTTACAGTTTCCAAATCTTTCATATTAAAAGATTTGGACAAGTCCCCCTTTAACTTTCTAATTTTATTAATGTCTTAACCTATAATTAGCATATCATCAACATAAAAAAGAAGAATGATAAAGTTCTCACCTGAGAACTTCTTGAAATACACGCAAGCATGGACATAAGTTCATTTGAAACCACGGTTTTTCATAAAGGAGTCAAATTTCCGATACTAATGCCTTGGAGCTTGTTTTAGAACTTCTTGAAATACATGCAAGCATGGACATAAGTTCGCTTGAAACCACGGTTTTTCATAAAGGAGTCAAACCTCCTATGGCAATGCCTTAGAGCTTATTTTAAACCATATAGAGTTTTCTTCAACTTGTAGACCAAATTTTCCTTGCCTTTAGCTTTTAAACCTTCTGGATACTCCATGTATATCTCCTCTTTTAAATATCCATCCAAGAAGGTTGTTTTAGCATTCACTTATTCAAGTTCAAGATCCAAATAGGCAGTTAGACCCAAAACCGTCCGGATTGAGGTTATCTTGACTACTAGTAAAAATATTTTATCAAAGTCAACTCCCTTCTTTTGACTAAATCCTTTCACTACCAACCTCGTCTTATGCTTAACTAGCTTGTTACCATCTCTCTTTATCTTGAACACCCACTTATTCTTCAATGCCCTTTTTCCTTTTAGAAGTTTTTCAAGCTTGTATATATTATTCTTATTCAAATAATCCATCTCTTCCTTCATAACCGCGAGTCAAAGATCTTTATCTTCACATGATGCAACCTCTAGCACACTTTCAGGCTTCCCCTCAGTGGTAAGTGACAGGTACTCATAACTTGGATTCCTTGTAAAATGGTTTTTCTCCCTTACCTTCAAAGTTGCTTTTCATCAACTGTTGGATCCAATTGCTCCCCCTGCTCATTATCCTTAATGGTTTCATCTTCATTATTACCTGAATGTGGTCTATGTAGCTCATCAATATCAAATTGTATCTGATCACTAACAATGTGTGCTTGGTCACACACTTCATCTTCTTTACCTGTAGACTGCTTAATAGTATAAGGAATTGGGGAAAAGCTAATTATGTCATCTGATAAGTTGGACTGTGATGATTTACCTCCACTTAAATGATCAACACATCTCTCATGCTCCTGGAACACCACATCCTGGCTCCTAACTATCTTTTTCTTCTCTAGGTCATAAAGTCTAAATCCAAACTGATCATCACCATATCTAACAAAGACACATGATATTGATTTTGAGTTAAGTTTCTTCTTTGATCCTTGGGTACATGTTTGAATAACTTGCAGCCAATAAATTTTAAGTGATGATATGTGGGATCCTTGTCAGTCCACGTTTGGATCTTTCCTTTGTTCCGTTCCATTTAAGATTAGGAATAGGCATAATCGGACCTGTTTTTTCACATATATATCTCCTTATTTGAGACCCTATTATATTAACCTCTTTGGGCTTCTATTGAATCGAGAAATGGGTTTGTTTGTCCATTTTTTGATAATCAAATATCTGGAGTTTCTTTTTATATATTATATGGATGATCCAATCCGCAAGGACCATAATTGGGAATTGTTTGATCGACTTTTTCCGAGGAAAGGGCGAAACATAATCAATTTGAATTCTAGGACCCTATAAAGCTTTACTGTTCCCTGGGATTGGCTTTGGGCCTTTCCTATGTAGCTTACGTGGAAGGCGAAGAAGGCCCCCTTCCGGGGGAGGGGGGGTCCAAGCCATCAATGAGATACCACTCTAGAAGAGCTATCCAGACTAATATCAATCCAACCCATTTCATGAATAAAATGTGACCAATTAACCAACCAACAAAACTACTTGTTA
>JANZLH020000092.1:418698-436520 GCA_026770325.2 Erythroxylum fimbriatum | reverse complement strand
CTTTAGTGACAAACCACTTAAGCCCAATTTGCAATAAAACTTAAAAGGGCCTTGTCCACTTATCATCTTAGGCAAACCTCTTACTTAAGCCCATTCCTCATTTATTTTCTTAGGCCCAACTTACCTAACACATTTAGGTACATTTAATCATGCCACCTTACCTACTTAATGCCTTCTTAATACATGCTACCTACTTCAATTTATACCATACTTCATCAATGTCAACTTAATTTAATGCTAACACAATTTACTCAATTAATCTAATCATGCTTAATTTTTTTAAAAAAAAATTCGGGGCTAACAGAAACTTCCCAAATTTACATACACGAAGTTTAAATTATTAACATTTACATAAATCTATTAGATATAATGAAATTGATGGTACTAAAACTCAATTATACTAACGCCTCTCTTCTCCATAAAGGAACATAACTAAAAAAGTATCTTGTTCAAGGTAGTGTATAGGTATAACTGGTTGATCTAGAGGTTAACATTTGAACAAAAGACCCATGATATAGAGACCAACATGGGCGTAAAACACACATGTTCTTTAAGGTGTGTACTATTCCGTATATGCTTTACAGGGGAACATAGGAAGGAACATTCTTATCTTAGACCACATGTACTACTCCTTATCTTCTCTAAAGATGCTCATAAGAGTTAACACAACTGTGTTTTTAATGTATATAAGCGATTTAAGTCTATCGAAAATTATATACATTAATATACTAAAACTTCAAATTAATTAGCTTTTCAGTGGATAGAATAACCTTAATATACTATTAATTAACATTATATAATCAATTAATGAAGAATATGATTTACATCATGAACAAATAATGAATAACGTATTGCATACCATATTTTATATTCTTATTCATAACATTAATAACAAATAGAGGAATACAACTTCAGTTGTCATATATTATCATTCATTCAAACTTTTGGTTCTTCTTTTCATAACTTACCAACCACAATATAAATATGCCATCTTGCATTTGGTACTTAAACATATCACCACTTCTAGGATTGTTGTCAGTATAAGAGGTAGAAGTTGAGCCTATAACCTATTCAAATTTTGATAAGAAAGCTTCGATTAAACACAAATACATTAGTACTTTCATATATTATCTATTTCAAACATTCATAATTGTTTACATATATACATACCAAATTAAATAACATATTTTACCTATTGATTAAATAGAATCAAATGGATATAATGAGCAGTTGGTACAAGAGAGCGTAGAAATTCTAGCAGAGGCCAAAACACACAAAAGAATGGTAGTTCCATCAACTAGTTTGATATGGAAATCTTTAAGGAGAAGGGAATTGAACAAACACAAAGGGGATTCTTCCCCAAATGATTCTGGTTTGGAATGTTATAGGGTTAAACTACCCTCTTAAAAAAGCTATGGTTAAAAAGATTGTTTTGGATAAAAAGCCTTTAATTGTAGGTCTCCTCGAAACGAAAATAAAATCTATTAATATGGTATACGTCTCCTGATTTTCTGGAGCAGATTGGCAGGATATTTCAAATCATTCCTCACATTATAATGGTCAGATCCTTTGCCACTATAACTTTGATAAAATTACCATACACGTAGTTACAGAAATTGAGCAACTCATCCATATGCATTGCAAGTTGATAGAGGCCTCCACTGAATTTGATCTCTCATTGATTTATGCTTCTAATTTCCAATTCCAAAGAGCCACTCTATGGAATAATTTGTCGTCTCTATTACTACTTCATGGCATGTAATAGGAGACTACAATTGCATACTCAAGATGGCTAGATTAGTACCCTCACTCTTATGCTGAATTTGGAGAAAACTCTTTCTCAGATCATTCACCTATCAGTATCCACAACATCAAAATGGTAAGAAAGCCTAGGGCTCCATTCCAATTCTTTAATGGCCTTTCAATGCAGGATAGGCTTATGGAGTTAGAGGAATCTTGTTGGAACTTAAATATGGATGGGTATAAATCCTTTTAGCTTATGCAAAAGTTCAGAAGAGTTAAACAAGCACTTAAAGCTTCCTCAAAAGCTAATCACAGGCAGACTAAAGTCACTCAGTAGTTGTTAGAGGAGACTCAACAAGCTTGCTATCTGTCTCCTCATAATAATCTCTTGAAATAGATTAAATGTGCTAGACTAAAGGCTCATCAGGATGCTTTGAACTTGCATAATTCTATCTTAAAAGAGAAAGCTATAATCAATTGGCTTAGAGATGGAGACTCAAACACTAAATTCTTTTATGCTTCTCTACTTGCTCGGAGGAGCAAAAATACAATTGTGGAACTAAAAGGCTACTTAAGATCCTCAGTTAATGATTAGGAATCTTTATCCAGGCTTATAAGGGAATTCTTTTAACAGGTCGTAGGCTCTGAAGATAATGCTTGTGATACTCACAATGTTAGGGAACTCTTTGACAGTCCCCTTTTGCAGGAATACAAGGAATCAGTCTATACTCCATTTATGTGCTTGGAGGTTCATGAGACATTATTTAAACTACATCCCTCTAAATCTTAAGGCCCTAATGGGTTCACAGTAAGATTTTTTCAACCAATATGGGAGATTATTGGCAATCTGTTTACAGAAGTGGTTCTAGAATGTTTATCCTCTTATAAAATGTTGAAGGAGATCAATCACACATATATTTTCCTGTTTCCTAAAAATTGTCTCTAGATACATTGACATATTATAGACCGATCTCTTGTTGCAACACAGTTTACAAGGTAATTGCAAAACTCCTTGCTAATAGATTGAACAAGGCATTATCATCAATAATCAATACTACACAAAGTGCATTTATACAAGGCAGATTTATAGGGGATAACATACTACTTATGCAAGAGATCTTAAAAGATTATAACTCTAGGAGAAAAATTAAAAGTTGTTGTTGGAAGATAGATTTCTTTAAGGCATTTGACACGGTCAATTGGCAGTTCATCCAAATTTGCCTAGAACCTCTTGAATTCCTTACAAACTTCATTACTTGGATTTTGATGTGTTTAAAACTGCTTCAATCAGTAAATTGGTGAATGGGATTCCGACTAAGCCATTAAATTATGCTAGAGACATTAGACAAAGGGATCCTCCTTCTCCTTATCTATTCACTCTAGTTGTGGAAGGCGTCTCTCAACTCATCAACAAGGTTATTAATACCAATGGCAGGTTTCATTATTACGATAAATTTAGAAGTTCCAAGCTTACCTACTTGATGTTTGCGGATGATTTGATATTGCTTTCAAGATCAGAACCACAACAAGGATGCTAAAGGTTCTTCTTATGAAATTCTCTAAATGGTCAGGTCTGAAAGTGAATGTCAATAAAAGTAGTTTTTATTGCTCTAAAGATGTGAGAAACTTTGTGGAACTCTCCAGTATTATAGAATTACAGCTCCAAATGCTTCCTCTGATTGTATTCCACTTTGGTAGTCCCCATTTCGTATGCCAAGCCAATGTATTCTGATTGTATTCCACTTATAGAAAGGATCAAAGCTCACATAAATTCTTAGTAGAATCAATTTTTGTCTCTTGCAGCTAGGGTTGCTTTAATAATTTTTGTTCTTGGAAATCTATATGTTTATCGAATATCTCATCTCATTCTTCCCCTAAAAGTAACCAAGGAGATAGATGACATCTTGAAAGCTTTCTTATGGACTGGGAATTCATAGAACTCCAGAAAAGCTAAAGTCAAATGAAGTGAGGTGATTATTCCTAAATAGCTCGAGGGCTTAGGGATCATCCCTATATCTTTGATGCAAAAAGTTAAACGAATTTGGAGACTCTTTGAAGAAAAAAATGCAATATAAGTGAAATGGCTACATGAAACATATCTTAAAACTGAATGCTTTTGGCAATTACCTCCCTCTAAGGAATTCTCTTGGTTCTTCCAGCAAATGTTGAAACTGAGACAAGTGGGGTTTCATTTGATTAAGCATGTTTTAGGAAATGGGTAAGATTTATAGGTTTGGTTTGATAATTAGACAGAATTTAGTCCTTTAATACAAAGGTCTGAAATATTTGGACTTATGAACAAACTTCCAATTAACTCAAGAGCGTCTTCTTTGATGAATCGTAAGCAATGGGCAGAAAACTTTATATGATTCAATTTATTAGTGGGTTATCTACCCCAGATCCTTTATACACACAGGCAAGATGCAATTACTTAGTTACTTGATACCTCGTGGACTTTTACTAACAAGTCTTGCTACAAGGGTTTACAGGAAGGAGGTGGGAATGTTCCTTGGTACAATCTTCTGGAAACATTATCTCAATCAAAAAGCATCCATTTTCATATGGTTGGTAATAAAGAATATGATTCATACCAAAAATAGATGGTTTGGAACTTATGACCTTATATGTGTGCTTTGTAAGGAGAATGAAGAAGATTGAGATCACTTATTCTTTTAGTGCAGCTACTTTAAAGTGGTTTGAAGTAGAATTTTACACCTGCTTTTGGTTACTTGCATCAATTATGATTGGATATCAACTCTTAATTGGATTATATAAATCGTGACTCTGAAGGTGCATGATACCCCTTTGTACAAAACAACTTTCACAATTACTATTTAATCTATATGGAAGGAACGTAATAGGAGGATATACAAGTAAGAGGAAGTTGATAAGTATAACCTAGCTGATGATATCGTCAATTGGAACAGAGCCATCCTTATAGCTAAATTTGATGAGCAGGCACTATCAATAGGAATGAAGACCAGTTGAAATTTGTAACCTTTATTGTTAGATTTCATTTGCTTATATAAGTTGGTTCGTAGGTTTAATTCCATTGTGAAATTGTAATATTGTGATAGCTTTGCTATAGTTAATTCAATCTATTATTAAAAAAAAAAAAAACAGTTAGGTATGCCAAACTACTGTATCTCTCAAAATCCCAATTTCCTCCGTCATGTCCTCCTCTAATGATCTCAGGTTGTGCTGCTTTTCATTCTCTAGAAACAAGCCCATTTGGATTTCTTATCCCTTAAGCTTGCCCAATGCCCACCTCCTCCCGCACTCACCTCACCTCGACTCTCGCACCCTCCATAATCTTCCCACCTGTGACGACTCCTATCTCTATTCCTACCTCTTTCCCTCCACTTAGTCTTCCCTCCAGTTTATTCTTCTCACCTTTGTTTAACATGAGCAAACCAAATCAATTCTTAAGAAGTTGTGCGACACCATTCCCGAACTTGCCTATAGCATTTTTCCTAAGAATTGATGGGCAAGCTGCTTTCATTCATATTTCAACACGTGTTGTTCGATTCACTCAAGTTTCAGAAATTCGCATTTTTGGCATTCGCCCAGCTATCACAGTACATCGAGGGCACTTTGTGTTCTTGCAGTCTTCGGGAATTCTCTCATTTTGATGTCAAGAGTATGGGTTTGAATGTGATCATCAATTTTATCTAGTAGTTCATCTGATCAAAATGTTGTTGGGTCCATGTTGCAGATTGCAGAAGCCGAGAGAGGTAAAGAGAAATATAAATAAAGAGAACAAGAGTATGGAAGAGCTTTCTTTTGTAAATTAATGGTTGAATAGCATAAGTGTTACTAGAATTTGCATTCAGGATAGTATATGAGTGGTTGGATAATATTTTCGATGAAGTGGAAGCCATGAGTGAATAAAATGGTAAAGACCGGTGGATTGAGAATAATGCTTTGTTTTTGCGTAAGATAATAATTATTGTAATAAATTTTTATATACTTCAATAATGAGCCCTACTTTATAACGTGGTAATAAGTTTCATTTCTATATATTTTAGATGGTGGGTTCTAATATACTAAATAAAAGTAAAATCTACTGTTAAAATATAAAAATAATATTATATTAGGATTGACATAATATTTACTAATGAATAGTTTTATCTACTTAAGATATGTTCTGAAAATGTATTAAAGTTAAACCGGTAAGATAGGAGGGAGGTTTAAGATTTAAAAGATTAAAACCAACTAAACATTGAATAAATTTGAAAATTTGGAAATATAATTAAAAGATGTTGTTCTTATCCATCGAAAATTTTGAAGTTTAATTGAAAAAAGAGCTTATTAAATGGAATTAATTGATTCATTTAAATTTATAAAAAATTATTAATTTACAAAAATTGATATATTAATTAAAAAACTTTATTGATTTTTAACAACAAGAGTTATTAAAAAAATCAAACCAAAAATTTAAAAGTTGAACAAAAAAATTAAAAAATTTTAAAATTTTTACAACCGATTAAGTTTTAATTTGAATATTTTGAAAATATTATGGCTTAAATTAAATACTTCAAAATATTATAATTCAAATAATGCTCTAATATAAACGTTAGGTAAATACATTTTTTATGTTAAAATCTTGCACGAAAACTTTGAAACTTGCATTAATTTTTGAAAATAGGAAGAAATTAAAACCAAAAATGGAAACAAAAAATACAAATAAACAAATTTTGTTTATTAAATTTGAAAACAAAAACAAAAAAATTAAAAACAAAAGTGAAAAAAAACGCCCCCGTAATTTTTCTGTTTTTGCCCCCTTAATCCTCCGTTATTCGTTGGACCGAACCAGATTACGAATGGTAAGTCGTTGTCGTTTCATAATACTGGTTCAAATGACCAAAATAGCCTCGTTCTCCATCCTCCTCTTCTGTTTTGGCTTTCTTTCTGCTCCAAACTTTCTTGGACCTCTGTAACACCCATGAAGTTGTGCCTAATATCTCTTTTCTATAAAACCCTAATTTCATGTTATATAAAATTTCTCACGTCTGAAGATTCTGTCCTTGTAGTCTTTGTGTCGTTGTTTGGAAGGTGAAGATTGAATTGGGGTTGCGAGAAATTCTCATTTGCTGGCTCTTGGGGTCGGTGGCTTCGCTTTCCATTGACATTTAACATTTAAAGTTGAAAGCTTTTTGTGTTTTTTGAGGGAGACAAAGTAATGGCATCGAGCTTGCACCAATGGGAATCAGACCCGTTGTTCTCTGCAGCAGAAGTTGTTCAGGACTCTGCCGATAGGTCAGATTGGGCATCACAATCTCAGATTCTTGGAACATTTTTCCTTGGCCTGAATCTAGGCTTAAAATTTTTGGCTCTTACGTGCTCAATGAGAATGAAAATTATAATTTTCTCGTTGATTGGTTAGTGGGTTTTTGTTTGGCATTATTTATTTAGTTATTAGTTTGTTCGGTCATTTGATTAATGTGTTCAAACTGAAAATGTCAGAATCCTATGTGCTTTAATATCTGTTCTATTGAATGATCTTGAATTAAGGTTGAAAATTCCTTTTTTTTTGTAAACGAGTGTCTTACGTCCGTTCACTTGTGATTCTTTTATAATGTTTAGGATGGAATCAGTTTTTCGACTTCTTGAGCATGAGCAAAGTCTTGTTCATGGTGACCATCCTGATCCAAGACTTCTTACTTCGATAGAATATCATAAGCGTGATCTTGCCACAATCCTTGAAACTGCAAAATGGCAGGTACTCACTGGGGTTAATGCTCTTCCTTTTTGTTTTGTTCTTTTAATTAGCTGATTGTGTTTGTTTTTACAAATCAGTTGGAGGATTTTGAAAGAGCTGTCTGCTTATCAACTGTGGACAAATCTCGAGCAAGTGAAGATGTGATTTCTAGGCATAGGCAGTTCATCAGAGCCATCAAGGAACATATTACTCATGTGGAGGAGAGTATACAGGACCAATCTATGGTAGATTTCACTAGAAACTTTGCACGCATTGATTTGAGTGAACATGATAGGGACTTATTGCAATTGTTTCTTACTGGGGGGGATACCTTTAAGGACATTAATCATCATGATTTTGAAGATAGTAACATGTTGAGAAGATTTTTGGATCCAACCTCGGCATCTTGTTTGAAAGATGAAGAAAGTGTTGAGCATGACAGCAGGGAGTTTGAGGTTGAAAAAATGAACGGACATGTGCATACAGATGATGATCATAATTGCATAATGGACGATAACTTGAGGAAGGGTTCTCATTACTCAACAAGATTAGGCCGTGATGTGGTGGACTCTCTTCAACACTTTTCTTGTAACAGGAATGGTGATGATGATCACTTTGATGTGGAAGCTAATGAAGCTGCACGTAAAAGTTTCATCAATGAAAACAAGACTCGTAGGTTCTGGAACAGAATCAACCTTCATGGTTCATTTAGCAATTCTTGGATACCATGTCAGAATAGGGCCATTAGGAGCTATACAAAGAGGTTGAAAGATGGAGAAGAACAGCGACGAGATTCCTCGACCTACCTCCCACAGGTACAATTATTTATTTATTTATTTTTTATATCAAGGGCTTTATTTCCCTTAAGATGATATTGTTGAAGCAAAATGATAAAAAGAGCACCAACACAGCTGGTTAATCAACATGGCATGACTTTTCCACTCAGGAGCATTTAATTTAATTGTTATTTCTGATCTAACGGGAACAAATGCTTGTCTTACCTTTTGTTTATTCAATTGGATGGAGATGCTTATTAGTGGCCTTCCTTTTGATAGAGCCAGCATATAGGACTATGGTTCAGCTCAGGGAATGGAAGCATCCGAGGGTTATTATCCAGATTTACAGCAAAAGTAATGCATTGCTGTGTCCAGCTTGGAGCTAGATATCAGAGACGTCCCTGTCATATTCAATTCAATCGATACTCAACACGAATAATCTGCATAACAGTCCTCACGCTCTTATGTTTGGGTATGTCTTCTCATTAACTTTCAATCATCTTCTGTTCTTTTTCCTTTTATTTTTGATAACTTGCGTCTGAAGTTGGTAAGTTTTGATTACAAATATTTACCTCAATATAACGTTAATATAATGGATGGCGAGCTTTGAAACAACCGGTAAGGTTACATATTTGTGATAAAAAAGTCATTTGTTCGAGTCACATAAACCCCCTTTTTGTAAAATACAAAGAGAAGGCTGCGTATATTTGATATCGTTCTCTGGCACCGGCAAAACGGGGAGAATTGTGCACTAAAATTGTGGTTGTTATTATTGTATTTCTAATATAAAGACAAGGAAAAATGTTAGAATTTAGCATTGTTTTAGCAATATAGGCCCTTGCTAACGATGTTTGTAGCGTCTTTTCCCAAGCATTTCACACACAATTGAAAAGTTAAAGAAGTTGGACTTTTTGGTGAATGTCAGCAATTATAGCTTCTTAATTGCTTGGCAACCAATTGCAGAGATTTTAACGCTGCAATATCAAAAAAATTTCGATCTTTTAACTCTTTTTTTTCCAAGTGTAGCTTCAGTTGTTAGTTTAGCTCGTCTCTGTGTATTATAGGTGGTTGTAATGAAAAGGGTTTGTCATGGGTTCAGGTATACTGGTGTCCAAAATTGCTTGAAAAATCCCGTTTCGGAGAGTTCCACCGGTCCATTTTTCAGAATTACTGACCACATTTGAATTCTGCCGCACATTTGGCTCCAGATAAAGCATCTTGGATGTTGATAATGGTTTTGGATTAGCATGGTGTTATGTAGCCATAGTGGTTTGTTTTGCAGCCCGGAATTGCAAATTGATCCACCACAATTTGTAAAGCTTATGTCAAACGTATCGTCACATATCCAATGTGTCTTCTTTGGGCAAAGGGTGTATACAGGATGTTTGTCATCCGGCCGAATGAATTGTTATTTATATGGGAAGAGTGTTTATACATTCAACAGTTCCACAATATTGGCTAGAGGCAGGATTGTTGTTCTAACGTGTTTTAAAGTCATTGGTCAAAGATGTCAAGTTGATGATTAAAATCATATTTAAAAGGAAAAATAAAAACAAAAGAAACAGGCATGTGAGCCTGCTTCCGCAATTCACGACTTTCAATAGTTTGCGAGTCCACTACCGTACCGTCCACAGGGCATTGTGCCAAAACACAGTCAGCCCTGAAATAAGCAAAAGAACCACAAAATCGACATATTTGGAACACAAGCTATTCAATGCAAAGCATCCAAATGAGGAACTTGACCAAGAAAACAACAATTCACATGATTATAAAAACCTCACAAGCAACAAGAATTTATACAACAATCCAACTCCATGCAAACTGCGTGCAAATACAGGGAGCGGTTTGAAAAATAAATTTTCTTATAGTAGTCCCTTTTACTTTGCCAGTGTAGAGACTGCAATCAGGATTTGAACTTTGTCTTGCAACTCCTAATAATTTTTCTGATTTCACCTCCCCATATAAATAGATGACTGAGGACAGGTACCTTTGCATCCAGTTAGAAAATCCAGCCAGTAATGTACTAATATTTACCAGCCATCATCACTGTTGAGAAGTTGAACCACCCTAAACTGCAACTGCGCTACAAATTTCTCCGCACATCTCAGACGTTAGAGTCCTGATCATACTATACATCTTCCCAGAAATGACAAATAAGGGGCTTCAAACTGACCGCCACTCAATAGCAGTGAACTAAAGGTATATGCCATGATATTCTTAAGGAATAACGCCGCATGTCAAAATCCTGCAAGCAGACATGATAGTTAGGAAAGCAAGATGGTAATATACCGGCCTCCCTAAGATTAGTAAGCGTAAAATTGTTGGCAGTTTACGCTCTTTTCAAGATACAAAATTATAACTGCCAGCCAAAAATGGTGTGAGATGATAAGAACAGGATAGTTTGAAAATTGTGTTTTTTCATCTCTGTGTATCCACATGCACATGAACATGGAGAGATGTAAAAAGTTCACAACGTCACCTTCTCAATCTGACTTCTCGACCTCTCTGAATCTTCTGTCCCAATCTTGGGCTTCAAAGTCTTGCTCAGTGAAGTCTCTGTCTGTGCTGTAGACTATGCGATCCTGCCCTATGACTGTCTTCTGTGCCATATCTCGAGCACTTAAAAGCTGGACAAATTCCAAAAGAGAAAGATCTTACTTCTAAAAAGAAGTTATTTAAAACACATCTAGTATAGTACTGAGGTGTATTTACTTTAGTCCAGATATTGAGGTGTACTATATAACATCAAAGAGATGTCAGAAATCAGAGCTAGTGTATATAAGCTAATCCAAGGATAAACGTGAAACTAATACATTACTATCACCAATATTAATAGTTTTTTCGCAATAGTATCAGCACTTATCTTGAGGTGAAAAATAATCATAAACAAATTCACCCCTATATATACACATGAAAATTGGAATCTTACAAGTAGACAGGGTAGTTCATAATTGTCCAGTCAAAAGAAAGGATAAGCTAGTATGAAACAACATTCACTCTTCATTATCTATCACACAGAGAAACAAACTAAAACAAAAGAGAGGCTACCTTCCGCCTAAGTGAAAGATCAGGCACTTCAAGTGCCCGAGCATATTGTTCTCTTGCTTTATTCCTCTTTTCAATTTCAGCATTCTTCTTGAGAGTAAAGAACCACCGAATCAAAGGAATTGCAAAGAAAGAACCAGCATATATCTGTGAATTTCGTCATCAAAACAAAATGAGACCAATGCACATTATGTATATCCGACTGATATCTTGGGAAAAGAACTTGTAGTTACAACATAGTTGACAACTTCCAACTACAACTTTTTGACAATGATAAAATGGAATAGATGCTTAAACTGTTTATTGAGCTTTCTTAGTGGGAAAATCGATTTACATTCTTAAGCAGAGCAACAGGGAGTTCAGACCAAGAGACACCTCTATCCGATATCAAATTTAAATGACTTCTCACAATGCAATATTAATAGGAACATGTAGGCCAAGAATACTCCAAAATCTGTAGGAGGTAAAACAAAGAAGCTATGCCTTGTTAACCACTTTCAACAAGATAGTGGTGGAAAAAATATCAAACTCTGCTAATCAGAATTGAAGAAGGGCAATTAACCCTCACCTGAAGTAAAGGAAAAATTCCAGTAACAAAATTAATGAATCCACTGTTTGTCAGAGCTACATCCCTTCAAAACAAGATGACGTGGAGACATTAGAGAGACAAAAATGTAAACAACCCAAAATAGGTAATAATTCCGGCAGAATGTACTTTAACATGGCTCCAAGGATAATAACTCCAAAAAGATTAATCCCACCCAATCCAACAACCATTGCTCTTTCCGATGCACCAGTCTTACTGCAAAATAACAGCCACTAAAATTGGAGAATCAAATTATGTTATTTAAAAAAGTGACATAATCAAGCAAATAAATAACCTGAACTGCCATTTCTTTTCCCTAAGAAACTTCTCAATTCCAATCCAATCTGCCCATCTTCTCCCCACATATTCCTTTCTTCCAATTCTTTGAGAAGAACCAGTCCTTTGAAGAGAAGGGAATCGATAAACAATATTTCCCTACATGATAAGTAATTAGCTGAAATTTGAAAATTAAATTAACTCAACCAAGATAAGAGCTGTCACAATTCTTACTTTTGCAGGACATCTCTTTACAATGCCATAAGTATTGTTAAACAATTAGTTCTATTCCTAAAAATACTCATAAACATAGAAAAATACACGTCTTCATTGGTTTCCTACCTCTTCATCAATTTCGGGTTGGCCATCAAAGCGTAGAAGTACTGGTAAAATATAAGATTCATCGTTCTGACACAAAGAACAAAAGAGCACTGTAATATGGAGTGAAAAAAAAGGGGCAGCATAAAAGCAAGGTTACAATCATATTGGTAGCATCTCCAAGCAGTTAAAACCATGTGATCATGTTATTGGCTCAAGAAGAACACAAATGCTAATACATCAGAGTTTCAGACAAATATATAAGGAATGATGTGATGAATCTCAAAATGGACCTTTCATATTTTGTCTTTTCTCAAATATTTGTGCATGTAAGAACTCCTTATAATATCTTATATGTGGTATGAATTTAAACCAAATAACTGTGAAAAAATTTAACCTCAGAACTAACCTGTTAGCAAGACAATCAGGACAGCAGGAAATATTAACATTAATTAATCTCATAAAGAAGGTATACCATATCTTCCTTGGTAGTTTGTATGTCAAGATAGGGTGCAAGTTCTTCAGCTGTGACAACGCCACCATTGGAGGCAATGTATTGCCCAATCTGCAAATGATTATAAAGGAAAAAGCTAAAAGTCCACGTTGACGGAAAGAACAGCATAAGTTGTGATCATGGTAATTATTCTTTATTTATTTATTTGTTATTACAGCTTGCAATTTAACAGTTATTGCAACATCTTAGAAAGCCACAACAGCTTTCTAAGATGTTGCAATAAACTACACCAATTGCAAGTCACAAAGGCAAATTACTACTGAAAAAGTAAGACGAAGCTCACAACTTAAGAGCAACTTTATAAAATGTTACCATAACCTTCAACAAGATAAAACACTACTTTGTTAATCTTACCCACTTGCCGGGTAGAATTCTCCCAGTTAAACAATACACCAGTTAGCATATGCACACTAAAGTGATTGAAGTGAATGCTCAACCACTTAAAAAAAGGTGGAAAATAATTTTTTAACATGTCCTATTTTGATTGTTTCTTATTCAAACCTTCCTATTACTTCAAATGTGCCAATGAAAACCTTTGTTATCACAATTTTCCAATAAGAGGAATTCAATAGAAAAAAATATTAAATGAATAGAATAGGAAAAATGACAAGTGGAACTAACAAAACTTATTCTTTTTCTAATTCCTAATCAAGTTGATGGAAAGAAATTTGATTCTTTTTTAATAGTAATATGAATGAAATAGAACAAATTGAAGTGAAAGAACTGAATTGGGAACTTGTACTAAGTACGATGGTTGAGAATTGGATTAAAGGACAAAAATGACATTTTCACGTTAACTAGAGTTGACAGCTAACTTGATTTAAAATCAATGTAGTTCTTCCTGACATAAAAATTACTGAGTGAACAAATCAAATAAATGGAATCGAATAATTAGAATGGCCAAGCAAGGTCTTGCAAAGCACAAAAAAAGTGAGTTTAGAAGCAAGACCAGTAAAAGCTTTTGTGAGTTAAAAACAAAAAAGACAACTGCAGATGCAGAAAATGAAAACAACCAATAAGCTGAACAAACTGTTGTAAGTAACGGACCACTGAATTCAGTGCTGAAATATTACCAACTTCCACCTCTCTTCTTCAATTCCTTGATTTGGATCACCATCCCCAAACACAAAGGAGAACACCTGAAAGATATTCACAATTTTCATTGTACATCCAAAATTTAAAGATAACCACTGCAAGAACCAAGCTTTTTTGAGCTATTCACTTACAGATTCTATAAAGTTCATCTTCTCACCCTGATCTGTTTGCATTTGACGCCTTCTATAGTAATATGGATCCCAGTACCTAAAAAAATGATAGGAAATATTGATTTAAGGTTTGTCTTGATTTTGGAATGAAAAAGCTATACACAGGAGAGTATTACATGCAATTCAAATCTACATAACAGTGTAGCACTCTGACTTTTAGCAAAGGGGATGCAGAAACCAGTCTAATAAGACAAATGTTGCAACTAACTTTCAAAGTATCCACAAGGAAAGATTTTCTATCTCTGAATGTGAGCTTATAAGGGGCTACATGTAGAGAGCATAAAATATGAAACCCAAGAACATGGAACATCAATTTAACTCATTTCTTTTTTATTTGTCACCTAATTGACTTTCATCACTACCTGTATAAATAACAATGTTGTTTCAACCCAAATCAATTGCAGTTAACTATTATTGACCATCTTTTGCCAAGTTAATAATGCCTAGACATATAAGACAGCATAATTCAGCCACATGTTCGCTTAGAATAATTTTGTCAGTTTATAGAAAATACCAAAATAAATCAGTAGGTGTAAAGAAAAAGGTGAATCCTGAATCATATGATCTGCCTCGCCTTCCACGATTATCTTCATCACTGTTCAAGAGATTACAGTCAATATTTTGTTCCAGGAAAGGTACCAAGACAGAAGCTGTTTCCAATGTAAGGCAGTGCTTACCTTCTACTTGAAAGAAGAGCAATTATTGTAGTGTAAACTAGAACTATTGATGCAATCAGAGCCGTCCCAAAAGAAACCCTGATAAGATACTCTGCTGCGGACTTTAATGAAAAAAGAGTAACATATTACAATCAAAGTGGAAGATAACATTTTTATTTTTCTAGAATACAGAACCCACATGATATGCAACTGAGATAAGTACCTTTGCCTTGTCAACCAGAGGCTCAATCTTCATCCTCAATGACTTCGCAGCAAGCTTCGAACGATAATCCTTTGGGAAAACATAAAGAACATCCCCTTCGTCCGAAACCTGTTCAAATAATAAAGACAATCACTCATAACTCACGGACTTTGGTGCAAATAAAATCAACAAGCTATAACAAATGCTATAAATGACACAAGAAGAAAAAAAATATAATTCATTAATTAAAAACAAAACCTTCATTTTGGTTGGATCATCTATTATTTTATCAGTTTCAACAGTTTTTGAATGCCTAGACTTTTCAACATAAAAAGTGGATGCTTTTGCTGAATGTGCTACTTGAATGCATATATATCCTCTTGATTCAATCACGAAAATAAGATTATTTGAATTTCTTGAGACTGAGCTAGAACTTTGTTATGTATCCCATAACAGTTCAATACCTACCTTATCAATAGCAGATTATTTCTCGAAGGACTTGAAATTCCATATCCCTCATACATCGACTTCAGCTAAATTTACTAATTATTATCTACTCCAATTGATCAGAAAAAGTAATCAGCATTAGCTTCAATATACGGGCAACTCAAACAACGTTAACTTAGGAAAAAAAAGGGGTTTCTTCAAATAAACACACACAAATACACATGTCAATTTACCGAGCACGCATTCGCTCCGATTCAAGTGAATTTGGCTCCTTTACTCGTCTACTTTCAAAAGAAGTTTTCTTATTGTCACAACAATGTGTCAATATGATTACCTCCAAGAAACCATCAGTATCAGCAGCAAGAGCCTGGAGAGCCTTTTGAGCTTCATTCAACTTAAGCCCAGCTCTGCTTGCGATATCCCCAATTGTAACCCTCCCACCATAGGACTCAACTGCCTCCATAGTCCGGTTCCTCGTGTCCGTTGGCAACTTATCGGTCTCCACCGCACCTCCAGGTCGAATTGCGGTTGTGGTGACATCAATGCTGGCCCTCACAGTGGTCGTCGGAAACCTTATGCCAGAAGGCTTCCAAGTAGGAAGCTTTTGGGTTCTAGGAAGCCAGTAGGGAGGTTGAAGGTGAATTGGGGGCTTTGGAGTAAAGAAAGAAGGGGAATTTGGGAGGTGGGTCTTGGAGGATATAGTAAAGCAGCAGGATAAAGAGGCCATCTGGGTCTCCCTTTCTTCGGTTTTTGGTTCAGAAAGTTCAGGTCGTGGCCATCGAAGAGTGATTTTAGTTGCTGCTAAAAAGCGTATGTTAAGTTTGTCTAGCTTCTACAGCGTAACTATCTGTTTGCGAGTGGTTTAGAATTGGAGATTATGGATTCTTTTCTTTGCTATTTTAAACTCATCTTTCCATTTACAGATATTGAAGGCGTTAAATTACGGGTATGCCCTCAAAATGTTTCAGTAAGAAGATAACATTATTAGCTTCGCTTGATCAGCTCTCCTGCCTCTAGGTTGCATAGGGTATGACGTCATCTGATCCTACAGAATAGTCCTATAAGCTAAGGAGCAACCGGCACATACCGCAAAGCTACAGATTCAAGTAAATGAAAATAGTCTTTTTGTACGAGAACCAAATTAAAGATTTTGCCAAAACCTCCACCAACTGAAATTTTAATGTTCTCCGCTATACCTGAAATGGAAAAATTGTGTCCATTTTCATTCGTGAGAAACATATATCTCTGCTTATAAGAAAGTTACCAAACTATTTGCTAGGTCAGGAGTGTTGGGAGAACAAGCTTTTTGTCCTTTCGAAAAATGACGACTCATCAGAACATGACTTCCTAGGTGGGGAACATTATCTGTAGGCACCTTGTAAAACACAAAAAGATAAAGAAAAACCCGAGTTTTATTTCGTAACCCCATCCTGACTTCTTGATTGAGAACCGTGTCCATCTAAAAGGGCCTGTTATCAGACCACACAGTGTGTCCCCCAAGAACATCAAGTAGAAACTGGAAACTTCAGATAAAAAAACCACCAAAGTCCTCCATTCCTACCAGTCAACCTCAGGCTTGACTCCAAGCAACAACGATTCAGTTTCGAGTCACGAAAGATGCCTCAATTTTGTAATATGGAGCATTCACTCCTGTTGCATATAACTCCACCTCAATTTCATGATGGTAACAGTCTGGTAGACGCCTTTGCTGCAATTGTTTCAGCAGTTGATTGTTATTCAACATAAGCCCAAACCTCTTTAAAAAAGAATATCAGTAAAAGTCATATCGGCTAGTGAAGAACGTAATGTACAGGTGGAATAAATACCAAAATCCAGGACTGCATATACTAAACCTCGACACAGACCATGATTCATTATTTTGACAGTGGTTAAATACCAAATCCAGCATGTATATCACATAATCATAGATCTCTTTTGACAGTTGAGGACTAGAAATAAATGAATATCTCATATGCCATTTTTTGACCAAATAACAAGCACCATACAGTTAAGTCTCACTTTTCAGTGTCTTAGGCTACCACCTCCTTAACCTACTGTTGACAGCAAATGTCCATTTTCTTCAGATGCTTTTTCTTCATATAAGCAAAAGAAATACCAAAATTGCAAAAAGCTCCTGTTATAGGATACCTGACAATCATGAGCCCCAAAATGTTGCAACAGTTGACACTGCAATCAAAGTAAGAACAGAAGACGTGCCAATATTCACCTGCCAACAAGATTAAGTTTTTGTTGTGCATAACTTCTTACATTAGAAAGCCCATTCATGAGCCTA
>JANZLH020000092.1:336031-347851 GCA_026770325.2 Erythroxylum fimbriatum | reverse complement strand
TGTGAAATTTCTGTCCAATATATACATCACACAACACAAGGCATCATCCAAAGTACCCACAACAAATCAGAAACATGCTAGCATAAAGTAGGTTCAATTCAGAAAATAATACATACCTGTCACAACAAACAGAACAAGAACTTTGGAGAGGTAATGAGGCTCTCGGACACAATGCAAACTATCACCCTTCAACAATAACCCGGAAGTCCTACACAGAAACAAAGAAACAACTTACAAAAATTGCAAACGAAATGACAGAATGATGCAAAACAGCGCAAAGTTGACAATAACAAATATGCCCAAAAAACCTCTACCCATTCTGTTATAAGAAACAAAAAAACCGAAGACCCAACAAGATGAAGACCCACAACCCAGAATCCACATGATCCCATTCAAGATCTGATACACAAGCCACTATGGCCGAAGGTATCCGACTCCAGAATAGAATACCAAAAGAATAAAGGCAGGTGGAACAAAATAGCGCAACCAGAGAAAGGAGTCCGTCGGAGGGAGCGACATTTTTTCCTGATATAAACAAAAGCTTACGAAAAAATGTCGGAGGGAGACGCGAATCTGGAAGATGCGATGGACAGAAGGCAGAGGAGAAAATGTAAATGTCACGGACCGTGAGACAACTCGCGTCTTTGCTCCGGAGACAGGGGACAATGCTGCACTTAACCAGTACACGATACGATCTCCAAGTTCACCGACATGCTTTTAGGGTTTTTTCGCAGAAGACATTTTTCGCAGAAGACATTGATATTTAAACGCTTGAGATGTTAAACTAGGGTTCTGATATGGAAGTTGCTCCAACTACACCGACATGCTTTTTAAACATGGGTTCTTTTCTTTTTTTAAAACACTTCAGCGGGGCCCACATGGATTTATATGGAACTACCTAAGTTGTACATGTATGTGCGTTGCCTACAAATACCGTTTTTTAAAAAACTCTGTATTTGAATAACCCAAGGACAAATTTGTCCAAAAAGATCAAATTGGTAATTTTGAATAAGAATAAAAAATATAAGGGCTAAAATGAACGAATCCAAAACATAGGGGCTAAGCTGAATAAGTAGGTATATTACGGGGGCTTTTTTATGTTATTTGCCATTTGTCTCTTACATGTTGCACGTTTAATGAAAGCAATTACAGGGACATGGAATGGAATAACAAAGCATGGAATGAGGTTGACTAGATGTGGGTGGTGGTGGACCTAGTGGCGGCGGGTCCCATCCACCATGAACTGAAGCGGGTGTAGCAGAGGACGGTGATGTGCTGATATTTGGGTATGCATGTGTGTGTTGAGTCAACCATTCTAAGCAGAGAAGAGTTTGTCCTGAAGTGGCCGATGACGACTGCTCTTTAATTTTGGCACACAACTTTCCCTTACTGGAAGTGCGTTTGCAGCCTTTAGGACCTATCTCTGTTCAGAAGCCTTTGTATAAAAGTTGGATGATGGTCCTCAGGCGTTTCGCTCACAGAAAGATGCAGAGCATAAAATTTAGTAGGGTGACGAATCAGAATGTCTTTTCCAACTTACCGCTCCATTTAGTGGATACTGAGTCTATTTCAATCCAGTTGTGGCAGGTTTTGGTCACTTGTTCCACTATCCATATTAAGGAGCTTTTGGGACAGTTTCTCGTTGATTTCAATATTTTGATACCTAAGATCTTTTTTTTTTCCCTAAGAAGCCGATTTCCCATTCTACTCTATAGGCAAATTGGAACATAACGTATAACAAAATGGACTGGTTATATAATCGTTATTAGTAATTTGCATTTTGAGTTAAAAGCAACCTTTAGCTCAACAAGCTCAAAGTAGACAATTTAACAAGCTGCTACGAGTATATATAGGCAGGGACATAGAAGGATGTCCCAAAGTTTGGAGAATCCCAACTACACTTAGCTGTTCATTTTCTTGCTGGTTGGTCCATAATTTTGCAGAGCATTGAATGACAACAATTGATGAAGCTGATCTCATTCCAGTTCAAGGATAAATAGCCACTAATATACGTATCCACCTTTAGTTTTTCAAGAAGGTTTTGCTTGCTAGAGATAATGGCTCCCAACATCTCCTTCTCCTCACTGGCCCTGGCACTGCTGCTGCTTGTTGCTTCTCCAAATGCTTCTGGACAAGAAGGTCTTACCTTCTTTCTCACACAGTTTTTTTATCTCTTACAGTCACATAGATGGTCTTTGCATTTGCCGCCACTATTATTGGTTGGTGTTGTTTTCGGGATGTTTTATGATGTTTTTTTTTTCTGCTTTCTCATAAACAGACAAGGTTTGCATTTATGATCTAAGACCAGCAGAAACATGTTTCACGTTTCATGTTTTTCTTGTGTCTTGGTCCTATGAAAAAATTCCAAAAGTGCATGCATGTTATGGCAAATGAGTCCATTGAGAGCAGATAGATGCATCCTGTGTATCAATAAGTAGCCAAAGCCTAGAAGTTCTTTCCTCCATTAACCTTTTCCATTGAGAAACTTTGGTAATGTACGAAAAGAATTAATTGGATGGATTCCTGATTTGGTTGTTGTGGGGTTAAACACAGTGAAATTCAGCTACAACGGCTCAACGGGACCAGACAAATGGGGAAGGTTATGCCAAGCTTATAATGCTTGTGGGTTGGGGAACATACAGTCTCCAATTAACATAAAAAAGGATGCAGTTGAGGAAGGCAAAATATATGATCCCTTGAACAGAGATTATAAATCAGGAAATGCCACTCTCGTCAATCGCCACTTTGGCGTTGCGGTTTGTTCCCCTCCTTCAACCCTCCCTTTAAATTATTTAGCAGGGCTTTTGAATTCCTTTACATACGTGTATTAGTTATACCATCCAGAATGACATTGATACATACTAAAAGAGAAGATTGGTTTGATCATGGTTAAGTAGAAAATCAACCAAGTGTGAACATATGTAGATCTAAGTTATGATGAAAGGATAACTATTTGTTTGTATAATTTCCAAGTTTCACATCAGTTTACAACTAAATCTCATTATATAATTTCCAAGATTATATAGACTCTGGCAATCAAACAACAACCAAACGACATGATGACATGACACCAAAAAAGAAACAAGGCCATAAATTTAGTTCCCAACATAATATTTTTGTCTCACATTTTGTTTTGTGCAGGTTCGTTTCGATAGTGAGTGTGGAGGTATGACAATAAGCGGTAAAAGGTACACCTTGAAGCAATTTCATTGGCATACTCCTTCCGAACACCTCATCGAAGGAGAACGGTATGCTCTCTCCGATTTTGGGGGTGTGGAAAAACACAAACTAATAATAAAAGTCGGTAGCAATTGATACTGTCTCTCTATTTATATATATCCTTCCACTTCCACAGATACGATGCCGAACTTCATGTAGTTCATATGTCAGAAGACAAGAGCTTCGCTGTTGTCTCGATCCTCTTCCAATACGGTGGTCCTGATCCTTTCATTTCCAAGGTAAACTATATACATCACCTCATTATTCTGATATAGTCGCTTTTAACGACTCCCCACATCATATATGACGTCAGTTTAGGCTCAAATCCCGATTAAGGGGTTGATTCATAGTACCTGAAATGAAAATTAAAAAAATGGGTGGTTTTCATGCATGGCTCGACGGGGTTTCAGCTTAGACGCGGTTTGGAGATGTTGGCAAAGGAAAAAGGCGGAGAAAATGAAGAAGCTCAGATTGCCTTGGGGAACCTGAGCAACAAGCTCCTTGAGAAAAAGTCCAACAAGTATTATAGATACACAGGTTCTCTCACCACTCCTCCTTGCACGGAGAATGTTATTTGGAACGTCCTCACTAAGGTAATCTATTACATTAGTTGTGTCAGGATCAACTTACATGCACATTTATATTCAAAGCAATTCATGTGACTAATATATGTGCAGGTAAGGAAAATCTCCAAGGAACAAGTAGAATCTCTGAGAGCTCCACTGGATGAAGACTGCAAGAGAAACTCAAGGCCTGTGCAGCCACTGAATGGTAGGAAAGTTGAGCTATACTCTAAATGGGATTGCCATAAGCTGAAATCCATTAGCTGTTAGCTATTCCTCGGAACAAATAATTAGTCACGGTTTGTTTGTGAATTTGAACTAACCCTTGCCCTGCCTGCCCGTCTCTTCCAAATGTTGACATAGTAAAACTTAATTCATGGTCCAACCTGAATGTTTTACTTTCCATGCTTAAGAAATTCTTCTTTTGTTTTAGTAGTAGATCAAACAAAGCCGTTGACAGGTTGGAATGCACGAGTAATTGACACTTTACTTAAAACTTCTCCTTTGTCGGCTCCGCGTTAACGGGGTTGGTGATCTGCCCAATCTTCTATTTAATAATTCTGCAGAGTAGAAACTTAGCATGAAAGTGAAGTTATCGGTTGTAATCAACCACCAAATCCTTGGACAAAATGAATCATTTTAACTCATCTAAATTTTTGCCTAAGTTTAATAAAATATTCAACATAAAGGACGTTGATAAGGACTTTAGGATAGCCACATCTCAAAAGCTAGCTTATGAGAGTAGAGAGCCCAAAGTTCTTATAAATTTCATATCAATTTTATATTTAACCAATATGGGATTCAAGTCTCATAGCCTGCAATTATATCAAACCGTAACATTCGTCCCCCCATAAGGACCAATGTCTTCATTGGTCACGACCATGTTGGTCACGGCTGACACTTTCAGGTCACCACTCTATGAGTCACCACTATGAGATCCTTGTTGGTCACGGCTGGCACTCTCAGGCCACCACTTCAAGACCGGCTCTGATACCAATTGATAAGGACTTTAAGAGAGCCACACCTCAAAAACTAGCTTATAAGGGTAGAGAGCCTAAAGCCCTTATAAATTTCATATCAATTTTATATTTAACCAATATGGGATTCAAGTCCCATACTTTGCAATTATATCAAACCGTAACAGATATCTCAATTTTTTTCAAATATTGCAAGTCCTAAATTATTTTAAAATATTAAAATGTGTTGGAATTATATAAAATGATAATATTTATTATTAGATTTAAATTTTGTTAATTTATTAAATATTTTATTTATAAATTATTAAGTACACTTAAAATTTTATTATGAGCCGAATTTGGTGATAATTTGCATCAGTCAAAAGGAAGTTTTCAAGCGCATGGAAAGAAAGAAGTTGGGCTCGAGAACTCCCTAGATGTAACGGGAGGATGCCAAATTCCTTATACAATTTAGTTGTTTTTTTTTTTTTTTGAACACCTTACTTACAAAAGGGGCTAGCAGGGAATTGAACCTGAGACCTAATCAAAATCAAGCCTTACTCTCAACCATCGAACCACACCCTTAAAGATAAAATGAAATGGAATAAACATGAAGATTCTAAAGCCTTGAGAAGAAATTACCGTGAACACAACAGATGGCATCATCGCCACATCGCAACGCAAGGGGTCAATAATATGCCCAATTAGTCAGCAAACAAGATCCTCATTTTCCCAATCTAATTATGTTTCACCTGACCAAAGCAAGGACTCATTCCGTCTCCGGCGAAAATTCAAGACAAGAATAATTCAAGAGAAATGAGTGCACCCACTGACCAATAGAAAGCACACGTTATCAAATACGGTGGCTATGCTCCAGCTACAAAACTTGAACTACCCAAAAATGCTCACTCGGTAACTTTCCTCCTATAAATCAAAGTATATTAAAGACCAATTACATATAACCTTGTTTGCTACAACTCAGACATCACTTGTATTTGTACTTTCTTAATTTCTCTGTTTTGGTACCATGAAACGGACAAACACAAGACAGTTAGTATTCGGATCCCCAAATCAAAACCCTTTGCCTTTTAAGACCAAAACAACTCCACTTGGACACATCTAGTAATTAATAGAGCTTAACATTATTATACATAATCACAACAAATTTACACTCTCGCATGTATATACAAAGACCTAATCTTCTACTTAAAAGAAAACACTCAATACAGAATTCGAATAACAGGGGGGAAAAAAACCGAAGAGGTCAAAATACGAAAGCCGGGATTTACTGTTACCACGCTTGCTCGAGGAGATCATAGTTCACCGTAGAACGCGATTTTCAATCCCCGATTTCTAAGCAAGCGGGACCCACAGACACCCAATCACGACCGCAGCACACACTTCCAAGTTTTCCTATTTCCTACTCAGCTAGGCCCCACCACTTCTGCTCCGACGAACCATATCACGCCACCAAAATACTTGAGGCCCATGACTCCGATTTTCTTCCTGACGCGAACCGTTGCATTCCACCCAAACCCATTGGTCCACCGAACGCTGATTCCACGTCACCAGCGCTCCTCCTCGGCGGCAAGTCTCGATCTCCGACCGGGAGCCGATCCCTGATGTCGTGCGTTCTGAACGTAGCGAGCTTCTTAGAAGACGCTTGCCTTTGCAATTTGTCGTTTTCACTCTTCTTCGGACTGGACCTGAAAATCGACTTAAAACTTGCGAATAAACCACCCGTTTTCTTCGCGCTTTCAGATTTTTCCTTTCTTTTACCGGAACGTTGCCGATTCTTCAACCTCCGATTGCGGTCTCTCTTCGATCGCACTCTTCCAATACAAGAAACCTTTGGAGAAGAAGGCTCCACCATCGAAGAATCCGATTTCCCCGACGATCCGGACCGTTTAGGGAACAACCGAGCGCCGGTTCTACAGTTCCTTCTATTCTTCGCTTCAACGAAGCAACTCTTCTGAGACTTTGGGAGGCTGAAAATCGAAGCCTTTGTCTTCAAGTTAGAGAAGCGTTGAGAGTTAGAGGGATTCGCATTGGAGTGAATGTTAGGATTCAGATTGGTGGAGATGGAGCTGCCTTTGGTAGAGTCCCTGCGGTCGAGGAATGCGTTGCGGTCAAGCCAGTCGAGCTCGGCATCTTTCGAGAGCCAGAACGAATCCGGCGGAACCTCCGAAGGTTGATCTCCGTTGATGGCGGTGGTGGCCAGAGTTTCGCAGGCAATCTTGCCGCTACCGCCGCAGACAGAAACTAAAGTCTCCAGATCCACTTGAGGCATATTCCGTACACAATCAGATGAAACGAGAGCCGGTGTTGCGTTTGTAGAGAGAGAGAGAGAGCGTTAAGTTGTGATATGAACTCGGACTAGACGGTTTTATAAGAGAAATTGAGAGAGTGTGGCTGGTTTGGAGGGAGAGTTTCAACTGGTTGACTACGTTACGTCGCTGGTTTTTGGTTTCGGTGGGACTGCGTTCCCTTTTCTATGGATTAATTTAATCTCTTTTATTACTAACATCTTTTCCGATATTTATGTTAATCTGTTTGTTTCCTAGGAAAATAAAAAGGGTGTGAATTTTTATGTTGAAGTAAAAACCGAAAGCGATTGTAGGACACGTTGATTTTATGCGTCATGCGTTAGGTAGCGGATTCAAAACTCCTCCTCCTTTTTATATTTTTGTAATCACAGTAGAATTTAATATTTTGTTTAACATAATGTTTGTTCAAATGGCATTGTATCTTTTCCTAATAATAATTATTATCGACGAGCCTCCAAGTTTTAATGAACAGTTGATGCCTTTCTTAATTAAGTGTCTTAAGCGATACGCTTAAGCCACTTCTTTGTTAATCATCTTCTTTGTGTACGATCATGAGAATCATACGTGGTCAACTAGCCATATCAATTTTGGAATAACTGTGACTGAATTATTATTTTTTTAATGCAAACATCAACTGCTCATTTTGGTTAGGTTTCTTGATTAGAAGTAGTTGTAGAATATGCATGTATATATTAGAAAGTCTTCCAAATCTCACACCACTTCCCTTATCTTGCCCACTCAGATTTCATTTTCACTCCTAATCTTAATTTATTAATAAAATAAATCATTTCTTTTTTATTTAGATTAATTGGTACATTTCGCCAAATCAGGAGAATTATCATCTTTTGTGTGGTCTACTATTTGCTCTGCTAGAACATGGAACATCGTGTTTTAACATGTTAAACTTGTTTTTTTTATTATTATCTAGTAGTAGTAGAGAAAATTAGCTCAACTGCTTTGTAGTATTAGTGTGTTGGAATATAACTAAAATTTTGAGTTAAAGAGATGTGAGCTCTTGGCCAGATGGAGGGTTGACCTTTAAAGAAGAAGCAGGCCCTGAAATTAAGGTGGATGTGTTGCGACTCCTGGGAGTTTTGTGGAGATTGCGTAGGAACAGCAATCATGTGGCGTGTCTGTGTGTATCAGGTCAATAATTTTGCAGATGAGGTGTCCAGGAGCCAGCTTTTCTCATTTGTGTTACTGTTATGGACTAATATCCACCCATATCATGACAATATTCTGACAGATAATGTGGAGGATCCATCTCATTTACACTGTTTCTTTTCAAGTCATAGCTATATAATCTTAAGCTCAGATTT
This sequence comes from Erythroxylum fimbriatum, assembly GCA_026770325.2. NCBI lineage: Eukaryota > Viridiplantae > Streptophyta > Magnoliopsida > Malpighiales > Erythroxylaceae > Erythroxylum > Erythroxylum fimbriatum. The sequence goes on along the minus strand of JANZLH020000092.1, from coordinate 339,467 downwards.
GGATTCTGAAACTTGATGTGCTTTCAAACCTTCAACTATCTTAAACATATTTATGAAACGGTAAGAAGAAAATTCCTAATGTTTAGTATTACTTCATTGGAATGAATTTATAAAGGTCTTTAACATTAGATATATAGTAAAATAAGCTCTAAAAAGCCAATCCATTCCTTTTAGCTCTATTATTTATAAATATTGTTTGATGATCCCTTTCTTAATTACAAAAACGTTGTGACTAGTCGTTTGTTTATTTTTTTTTAATCCCAACTCCTTCATCTTTATATCAATTATCTTTTTTATTTGTAATTTTCTAAATCATAATTCATAAGTATCCATTTTTTTATATTTTTTTTTCTCAAAGGTCTTTCATCAAATTCCAACATACAAGGCCTTTCTACTTTTCCAAACATTTATTAAATAGTTATATTATTTGAGTTATTAAAAAAATCTAATATTCAATATTTGAAGATAACCAATCTTAAATTGCCCAATCTTTTGATATTTTTCAATTAATTGACAATTTTCAAATGTTTTAATTGAATAACTACCTTTCAAAATATTAATAATTCAATTCAAAACATTAATTTTTACTAATGTGATTAACAAATCGATATCCACGTAGTATTTAATAGACACGTCATATCATCAAAAATAATCTTTGAACTGAATTAATTGTCAACGTTTTAAAAAGTTGACAACTCAATTAAAAATTTTAAAAATTTGAACACTGAATTTAAGCTTATTATAACCCTAAAATAGGCATATTAAAATAATTATCATATGTTATTGGTTGGGTCGGCTATTCTAGGCCCAAGCCCAGGTCCACGTATCCACGGCCCATTTGCAAGTGGCAACCTCCGACTCATATACAATGACCTAAACCTAACATGTATTTACTATATAAGTTGATTATCTCCTCACGACGCAGGTACGAGATAGAAAACTCTACTTGTCTCTGTTCTCAATTATCAAAACCTTTACAAAAATACTAACTTGAGCGTCGGAGGGGTCTTCCGGGAACCAACCCCCGGCATGCCTTATTTGTTTTGTAGGTATCCTGTAGCCGAAATCAATCAGAATCATGGATCCGAATAACGATATTCAGCCCCGGCAAAATCCGAGTAAACCAAATTCTATGAATGAAAATTGAAGTTCAACGTAAGATGCTACTTGCCGAAGCCAAAAGAGCAAGTCAGTCTAACGGCAAATGCAAGAGCAAGATTAAACACAGCAGCTAGTACACATCTCACTCCGGCGCCAAAGAAATCGCGACATACGCGCACCGGCCAGATCACTGGACATGAATTAACAAACCAACGTAATAAGTACTGTCTAATTATGGTAGCTAAGAGGAGGATTAATTCAGTTACAAAACAACTAGGTACATATCAAAGGTTACCGATACAAGCTGTGAGAATGGTGAGTATGTAGAGAGCCAAGCCAGGCTTAGTATGCGCAAAGAAGCGACCGACGGGATGGATAAAGACGACGGTGGCAGCCACGGCAACGGTCAAAAGCAACCGTAGGAACAGGACGGAAAGAGAAATAGAAATCTTGAATGCCATTTTTAGCTTCCGGTAAAGTAATTCGATGTATTAAGGCAGGAAATATTCGTAGCTTTGCTTATGGGGAAAACCGAAAGTAGAAAGAAATGAAGGGTATCCTTAATGCTGTGTGGGGGTTAAGCACATTATGCTGTGGCTGGTAGGGCCACAATTGACAACTTTTCGTCAGTGTGAGGTAGACATCATGCTCCATTTAGAGAGCACATCTCATGCTGGAGGAGATGGTCATGAATGGTTGCATTGTAGAGACAAGCAAGTCAATTAGTAGTTGAATTTCTTGTGCAACTATATCAGTTGTTTATGCTTCTCTAAGAACATTGCTTACTCCTATTCTGCCATGCATATTAGCTCAATTAAACACAGCTCTTCAGGCCCGATGAAATTGATCAGAAAGTTCCAGCTTTACTCTTACATTTAACTCTGTTTTTTCTTCTACTTGGGTTGTAAAACGTGTGTTAAACTTCTGAGGTGAAATAGGACTTTAATATATAGTAACTCATATTTCCTTTTATAACTTGCTCCGAGTTTTGTATTACAATTATAAACACTAGAAAATTCATTTAATTTAACTTCACCACTCAACGAAATCACGAGTACAACTTAATCATCCGACAAACACTGTTAGGAAAACTGTGATCCCAAGTATTTATTTCATCTCGAAACATGGGCATTATTAATAAAATTTTTAGGTTACTTTATTTTATTTAAATATTTTGAATAACATAAGAATCAGATATTTACCAAGATTTAATTTCGGTATATAATTAAGAACACATGACATCACATCTCATCTAATGTAAACCCTTGAACTATGTCCAAAGTTGGACTTTGTAAAGGACATGGATCATCCACCAACAGTTAAATCTCTCTCAGCCCATAAAGACACAGGCCCATCATCGTGATAATTCTAGAAGGCTCCTCATATCTGCCTATTCCATTTGTTATAACCGTAAAATATTGTACAGCTGTAGAATCCGAAGACCAAGTATATATGTTCTTTATTTCTATCGTGTATAGTAACAAGCAATAACAAATTCATTCTTTTACACAATTCTCAAATCTTTCATGGTATCAGAGCTGTATTAGACCAACGTCTATGGCTGCTTCTCCTTCCTCCTCCACTGCTACTGCTGACTCACCTTCTGATCAGCTCCTCAACTTTCCCTCTCTTGCTAAATCTCTGAATTTTACCATTACCAAGCTTACCCGATCAAACTATATCACTTGGAGTGCCCAAGTTCTTGCTGCAATTCGTGCCCTGGAGGTAGAAAATTTTATCTCCTCTTCATCTGATATCCCTGCTCTCTTTACTCATTCAGATGATCCATGTCCTTTACAGACTTTTCAGATGACACGTTAGGGCAGGTTCATCTGTTGAGCTTCTACTCTCATTCAATCATTTTACTTCCGTGCAACACCTCTCATTCAAACAATTTCAAAATTTAAGCAGCTGGCCTGAGCCGTTTTTAAAGAACTACGATAAAGGTGTCATGGTTTTAGTTAAATGTGGCTTTTTATAATGCACTCAAATCATTTTAAACTATTTAATACAAAGAAGAAAAATAGGTGGTCTTTTTGTAAGGTCAATATGTTCCAAATTTACATTAGTTATGGTTAAAAACAATAGGGGCAACAACCAAAACCTGAGTTATATATAATTAGTTTACCGGTGAACACAAATATGTGAATATATATACTCCCTGTTCCCACTTAAAAACCACGAACTAAACATTGAGAGACAGGTTTTTCACGTAAAATCTATCTGTTTATTACTATTCTTTCAGTCCTATTTAGCTATGGTTCGGTCGGATTCTGGCCGAACGGAATGTTGCTGTTTGGATCCATTGATTGGCAACCTTCTGTTGATGATCTTC
>JANZLH020000092.1:296204-317791 GCA_026770325.2 Erythroxylum fimbriatum | reverse complement strand
TGTGAAGGCTATATAATGCCTAACAATTGCTCTAATAAAGTATCACTTGAAAATCCAATTGCTTTGGTTTATTATTTCTCTTGTGAACCTTTTACAATTGGTATCAGAGCCCCACTGGCCTGAGGAAATAACAAATCTTTGAGTGATCAAACACAGCAAGATGAGTGACGATAAGACATTAACAAAAATTCCGCACTTTGATGGTCACTATGACCATTGGAGTGAGCTAATGGAGAATTTTCTTAGAGCTAAAGGTCTGTGGAGTTTAATAGAAAATGGTTTTGAAGAACCAAAGGGAGAAACAATGTTGACAGAAGCACAGCAGACCCAACTTGAAGATGCTAGAACCAAGGATCATCAAGTAAAGCACTATCTATTTCAAGCTATCGACAGAACTGTTTTTGAACAGATCCTGGACCGTCGCACAGCGAAAATAGTCTGGGATTCAATGAAGAAGAAGTTTGGAGGAAATTCGAAAGTGAAGAAATCTCTTCTTAACGCATTAAGAAGGGAATTTGAAGTGCTTGAAATGAAGAGGGAGGAGTCTATCGATGAATATTTTGCAAGGGTAATGACAATAGCAAACAAGATGAGGAGTAATGGAGAAGAGATGACGGATACCAAAATTGTTGAGAAAATTTTGCGTACCCTCACAGAAAAATTCACGTATATCTGCGTGTCAATTGAAGAATCCAAAGACACCGAAACCATGACAGTTGATGAGCTACAGAGTACCTTAGTCGTTCATGAACAGAAGTTTAAACGAGTTCGCAAGGATGATGAAGATCAAGTATTCAAGATTGAAGGACGTTCACCTGCTAGCAGAGGAAGGGGCTCTGGCAGAGGAAGGGGTCGTGGCAGAGGAAGAGTTGTATTCAACAAAGCCACTGTTGAATGCTACAAGTGTCATGATTTAGGACATTTTCAATATGAATTTCCTAAATCAAACAAAGAAGCTAACTATGCCGAATTAGAAGAAGAGGATGAGTTATTGCTGATGGCGTATGTTGAGCTTCATGAGACAAACAGAAGTGACGCCTGGTTTGTGGATTCAGGGTGCTCTAACCACATGTGTGGTAACCAGGAAATGTTTTCAAGCTTAGACACCAGTTTCACCCATTCAGTCAAGCTTGGAAACAACGCAAGAATGAAGGTTACTGGAAAAGGAGAAGTAAAGATGAATCTGAAAGGGGTCTGCTATACTGTAAGTGATGTATATTGTGTTCCAGAGCTAAGAAACAATTTGCTTAGTGTTGGGCAGCTGCAAGAGAAAGGTGTAGCAATCTTATTCAAAGATGGAGTGTGCAGTCTCTTTCATCCATTGAAGGGAAAGATGGCTGAATAAGTGATGAGTGCAAACCGGATGTTCATTTTGCTTGGAGAATCACCTGCTGCTGCAGAAAATGAGAAGTGTCTACAAGTAGGTAGTCCAGATGAGTCAATTCTGTGGCATCACCGTTATGGACATCTTAGTTACAAAGGACTACGCACGTTGAGCAGCAAAGAAATGGTAATTGGTTTGCCTCGAATTACAGAACCAGATTCTACGTGTGAGGCTTGTATGAAGGGCAAACGGCATCGAACTCAAATCCCTAAGAAAAGCAACTGGAGAGCTACTGAGCAATTAGAGCTGATTCATGCTGATCTTTGTGGGCCTATCACACCAGCCTCAAACAGTCACAAGAGGTACCTTTTATGCTTTATAGATGATTTTTCAAGGAAAGCCTGGTGTTATTTTCTTGTTGAAATGTCATAAACCTTCTACCATTTTAAATGCTTTAAAACACTTGTGGAAAAAGAAACTAGTTTGCCGATTAAGTGTTTGAGAACAGACAGAGGAGGGGAATTCAACTCAGCAGAGTTCAATGACTACTGTAAGCAACAAGGAGTGAAGCGACAACTGACCACTGCTTATACTCCACAACAAAATGGAGTAGCTGAGCGCAAGAATCGGACAGTAATGAACCTAGTGAGAGCGATGTTGGCGGAAAAGAACATACCCAAAGTTTATTGGCCTGAAGCTGTACAGTGGACATTTCATATCTTGAACAGATCGCCTACTTTGGCTGTTAAAGATATGACTCCAGAAGAAGCGTGGAGCTGTGAAAAGCCTACTGTGGATTATTTCAGAGTTTTTGGGTGCGTTGGACATGTTCACATACCAGATTCAAAGCGAACAAAGCTTGAAGACAAGAGTGTGAGCTGCGTATTCTTTGGATTCAGCAATAAATCCAAAGGACACAGAATGTTTGATCCTATTAACAAGAGAATTGTTCTTAGTCGAGATGTGATTTTTTGACGAAAATCAGTCATGGGATTGGAGCAAAAATCAACAAGAAGAACAGGAATATGAATTGGAGTGGGGTGATAACATCAGTCAAATTGCAAGCGGAGAAGAGAATATTGTTGAACCAGAACCTGATGTTCATCTACCTCTGGAAGTCACTCCAGATATCGAAAGAAATCTTGCAGCAAGGGAGGGCAGAACCCGACGTCCCCCTGAACGACTAACTGATTTTGTTTCAGGTGAAGGTCTATCTGAAGAAGATGAAGCAAATATGATGGCCTATCTTGTAATTTCAGATCCAACGAGCTATGAAGAAGCAGTGAAGGAGAGAAAATGGAGATTAGCCATGGATGAAAAAATAAGATCTATTAAGAAAAACAATACTTGGTGTCTGAAGGAGTTACCAGCCGAAGCAAAGAAGGTCGGTGTGAAATGGATTTATAAAACAAAATTGAATGAGCATGGTGAGGTCGACAAATACAAAGCAAGACTTGTCGTAAAAGGGTACACCCAGCAATACGGAATAGATTATACTGAAGTATTCGCACCAGTGGCTAGAATGGATACAGTTCGAATGATTATAGCTTTGACAGCTCAAAAGGGATGGAAATTACACCAATTGGATGTTAAATCGGCGTTCTTGCGTGGAGAATTGGAAGAAAACGTTTATGTTGAACAACCAAAAGGTTATGTAAAAGAAGGGTGTGAGCAAATGGTGTACAAATTAAGAAAGGCTCTCTATGAGTTAAAACAGGCACCCAGAGCCTGGTTTAGCCATATAGAAGCTTATTTTCTGAAAGAAGGCTTCACAAACAGTTCTAACGAACAAACTCTGTTTGTCAAAAGGAGGGGAAAGAAAATTTTGATCGTGAGTATTTATGTGGATGACTTGTTATATACAAGTGATGATGAAGAGCTACTTGCAAAATTTAAATGCTCCATGGAGAAAGAATTCGACATGACAGATTTGGGACTGATGAAGTTTTTCCTTGGCATCGAAATTATCCAAAAAGATGATGGTATATTTATTTGTCAGAGGAAATATTCTGGTGAGGTCCTACAACGGTTTGGAATGGAAAACCATAATCCTGTGAACAATCCGATTGTTCCTGGGCAACAAATTAGCAGGGATGAAGGAGGAGAAAAAACGGATGCAACCCATTTTAAACAAATGGTGGGTAGTCTGATGTATCTCACAGCTACTCGACCTGATCTTATGTTTGTTGTAAGTCTCATAAGTCGTTTTATGGCCAATCCCACAAAGCTCCATTTTGCCGTCATAAAACGAGTGCTAAGATATCTAAAGGGCACAATGGATTATGGAGTATTTTACAGGAGGGGTGGAGAAAATTGCTTCATGGGATTTACAGACAGCGATTATGCCGGTGACATGGTTGATAGCAAAAGTACCTCTGGATATGTGTTTTTATTGAGTGGAGGTGCTGTGGCATGGTCTTCACGCAAGCAACCTATTGTTACCTTGTCAACCACAGAGGCTGAGTTTGTAGCAGCTGCTGCTTGTGCGTGTCAGGCGATATGGATGAGAAGAGTACTAGAAGACATTGGCCAGTCACAAGAAGAGGCTACAATCTTAATGTGTGATAATGTTTCGACAATTACATTGTCGAAAAATCCTGTCCTACATGGGCGCTCCAAGCATATAAGAGTAAGATTCCACTTTCTTAGAGATTTAGTCAAAGAAGGCATTGTTGATTTACAATTCTGTAGTACCAAAGATCAGCTAGCAGACTTAATGACAAAACCGCTCAAGTCAGATGCTTACCAGAAGTTACGGCAAGGACTGGGCATGAGTACTTATTCAGTTTTGAACTAATTCTTTTACAGAAGGAATAAGTTCAAAGGAGGGATTGTTAGTAGTTTGATTCAGTCAATAAAGACCTATTCTACAGGAGATATTTACTGCTGCTAGAAGTTAGGAAAATTTGTTTTTATTTCTATTTTGCTGTAATCTTTAGCATAGTTTACGATGATTCTGTTTTATGTGAAGGCTATATAATGCCTAACAATTGCTCTAATAAAGTATCACTTGAAAATCCAATTGCTTTGGTTTATTATTTCTCTTGTGAACCTTTTACAACAAAGAGATCGCATTGAAAGAACACCAAAGGAGAATCCTATTTTATTTTCACAAATTTTTATTTATTATTCTTGATATTTGATTTCAAGTCATATCCACACTCTTAAAAATAAAATTTTAAGATTATTTAAAATTTATTCCAGTTTTTATTTCCTATTTTATCTATTTCCAATAACCAAATAAAAAAGATTAGAAAATTAAGGTTGCATTCACATCCTCATCTCTTCATTAAAGGATTTTAAGTTAACTATAAAAGGCAGACAATAGGTTAAGCAAGGTTTACTTAATTTTTGTACAAAAGTGCATTTTAAACTTCAACGCTTACAATTTAAAAAAAAAAAACTTCAACGCTTACAATAAAATACAACTTGAAATTTAACATCTTGAAGAATTTAAAATTGAACCTTAACATTTTCAAAACGTTCAGAATATATCCTAAGTAGACAAAAAATTTGACGAGATTAACTCCAGGTCAGTTAAATACTGTATCAATACTGATGTTGTTTTTATTTTTAAATAGAAAGTGGGCTTGAGTGTCACGTACTTAATTTTTTTAAATTAGCCACAAATGGGCATTGTTACATGGCAAGAACCCACTTTTATATATTTTAGATTATAAATCCTACTTACTACATGATAGTGATATTTACTTTATGTTAAAATAAAAAATAATATCACGTCAATATTAGCTGAAAAAAATTTAATTCCGTTAAGTTTTTTATTTACTTAGGGTATGTTTTGAATGTTTTAAAATGTTATGATTTGTTATATATTCTGTTGTAAATGTTGAGATTCAAAATGTAATTTTTATATTTAATTTTTTATTGAATTACGCATATAATAATATTTTAAAGAAAACACAAAATTCTTATTTTTCTTAAGCAAAATGTTAACTGAGTGAATTTCCAATTAGAAATTGAGCTATTTCTAATTGTTTTTAATCTGTTTTTGGGCAAAGATTAAAAATAATGGCAGAAAGTAAAAAAAATGTACGGCAAGGGGACCAAACACGAAATATAAAAGAAACCCGAAACCGAGAGGGCCTTTCAGACAAACCACCAAAATATATGTTCGAAAAATTTGACCGTTGGGGCCCGTTGCGGACACAAACAACGGTTAAGAAAAATCGCAGCCCCCACAAACTTGCTCGTCTCTTTGTATTGTCAACTTCCTGAAGAAAGGAACACGGCACAACAAAAACAGAGCAAGTCGCAAACTCTAACCATTATGGGCTGTGCTTCTTCCAAGCTCTTGAAGAAGGAGTTTCACCGGGATATCATCCTCAACAATGACGGTGACTACGTTAACCACGTCGTCTCTCTCACTTCCTCAACCTATGGTGCTCTCAAACTCGACAACAATGAACGACAACGACATCTGAAAGTTCAACAAGTAGAAAAAGAAATGCCCATTAAGGACATTGTTGAAGAGATTAAGAGAAAGCAACGGAGGTCTCCTCCTAGAGATGAGCCAGAGGTGATTGACGCTTGTGAACTCATGGGTGATCTTGAAGAGGTTGTGCCCGTTTCGAGTCAGCTCAAGAAAAGCCCCAATACAAGAGCTTTAATTCTTGGGGTTGCTCAAATGGATGCCAGAAGTCCGTTGAAGTTCTTGAGTCATATTGGTTCTCCCAGGAAAGCCAAAACCTTTGGCGGTAAAGAGAATAAGGTGAAGAGATTACCGGATTTTAGCCCCGCCCCGTTTTTGAAAGGGAAAAATTCTTCTGGGAATTCTAAGGCAGTGATGAGATTAAGCTATCCTATGAAAGCATCTACTCCAGTTGGACCCAAACTCGAGACGTTTAGTGGCGATTCTGGGGTTTCTTCTAGGAGTCGAAGTTTTAGTCCTTTGTTTGATCCGGAACTAGTTGCGTTGTACGAGAAAGAGTTGTTTGACGAAGGAGAGAAGATTAAACGGATAATTTCTGCTACTCCTAGATCCCAAACGTTAAAGAACTCGCGAGACTTGGAACTGATTCTCGAGTCTTTTGAGCAGAAATGCCCTCCTGGTGGGGAAAATGCAGTTGTTGTTTACACTACTACATTGAGAGGAATCAGAAAAACATTTGAGGATTGCAACACTGTTAGATCAATCATTGAGTTACATCGTATTCTCCTGATTGAGAGAGATGTTTCAATGGATTCTGGGTTTAAGGAAGAGTTAAGAGCGTTACTAGGAAAAAGGGAAGTGAAAGTTCCACTTTTGTTTGTTAAGGGGAGGTTGATAGGTGGTGCTGATCAGGTGGTGAAGTTGGAGGAAGAAGGCAAATTGGGAATTTTATTTGATGGAGTCCCAAGAGGCCTCAACGGAGAATGTGAAGGTTGTGCTGGAGTCAGGTTTTTGATGTGCATGAAGTGCAATGGAAGTTGCAAAATGCTGGACGTGGAGAGAAAGAAGATGGTGAAATGTGGTCAGTGCAACGAGAATGGTTTGATACAATGCCCTCTCTGTTGTTGATTTAGTGATATTTCTCTCAATGGTTCTTTGTTCTTGCCATTCCTTGTGAGGAATGCAACAATTAGTTGTTCTTGATGCTTGACTATTTGTTTACACGTACGTAAATTGAGGAACTAAGTTGGTTGTAGGCCTATTTTTTTGTTCTTTCATAAATTTAACTCTTAGCTCTTCTTGAAGGCTATGGCAAGATTTGACACATCAAATGTTTGATTCGCCTCAGGGTTGATTTTTGATCAAGTATCTTAAACGAGAGAGGGAGGTTTCGGCTATGAGAAATTTTAAGAGAGACAATTAGATTGACTGAAGTATACCATTAACGCAACAACAATTTCTTGTCTCTGTTAAAATTTCTCTTACTCCAAATCTAGAAGATGGAAATACTCACAAGACGTGTAATGTTAGTAAACTGGTAATCTATTGCAGGGTAGGAAAATACTTGGTTGAAACTAAACTACTCTAAACATCTGATCACAATACTGCCCAAGGCCTCAACCAAAAAATCACGTGTAAACATGTTAATGAATAAAGGAGTAATCAACACCTTACTGAGCCCGAATGAAATAGCACTTGGTTAGGCTTTCGGCATCATAGGCGCTAAACAGTTATATCCCAACCCCTTGCATATTTCCGCACTGTAGTAGTGCGGCAATAGTTTACTGATAAGACTATTCTATGATCAATTTCTAAGAATGGTCTCAGGATAGTGATTTCAGAATTTTCATTGTGATTCAGATTCAGAAAATATTTATCCGTTTGTCGGAATACTTCATGTGAAAAGATCACATCTGACCCATAATGTCAAGCTAAGCTTGAGCAACAGTAAAGATCTTTAATGTCGAATGCATTGAGAGCTTCAAGCTTATCAAGGGTCATGCCACTCGAGTCCTCCACCGAGAAACCATATGACCTGGACAATACATCCCCTTACCGAACAAGTTGTGAAACAATAGTTTTGGCTTTCACCCAACTAATTGACTTAAAGCGTAAAGCTTAAGACGTACAAGATTAGAACGTTGATTGAACTCTTTAAGAATGTCAAATTTCAACACAAATGGGAGGTGGTGAAGCTATGCAATAACAAAGCAACTATTAGGAATTGAATTGGAAATACACATTTAAATCATAATCAGAAAATGTACCCTGGTACTAGATGGCCGAAACAGACAAATCTGTTTTATATTGATCATCCTTGACAGTAACCATCAAACTCTAGCTTCAAAGCTCAAATAACACACATAGCTTCAAGAAAGCCATTACATGTAGTGCATCCTTTTTCTTGCTCGTGGATGCGTTACTTTCAGTTGCGGGCCATTCAGCTATTAGGCTTCTTCATGCTTGCTTGAGAGCAGGCAAGGTTTTCTTCAATCACCAGATAACTAAAGTCAATCAGCTATATCTATGCCCTTCCAGCACTTAGTATGGATTATATCGGCTGCGGCCTCGGCTACTATCATTTCCACGTCTTCCACCACTTGAGCTGCCAGAACCACCTGATCTGCCACCACGATGGTGTGGTTGATGGTGCGATTGCATTCCAGGTTGTTGCCTACAGTTAATAAAACATAAAAAGAAAATTCCAGAAAATAGATAAGGACAACTTCCAACTGACAATCGTTCATAAGTGCAAAAGAACAAAACAAATAGCAGGATTTTTCGCACCCCAGTATCAGCTGTAAAGAAATTACATTATTGTCAAAGGATCCCAAGCATCGTGCTTCATGTACTTGGGATGCATTAAGATTGAATTTTTCTTTCTCATGTTTAACAATTCAAGTTTTGGCAGCCTCATTTTTATCAGGAGGGAACTTCCAGAAATGGGGCTTAATCTTCATATTCCAGGTATACCAAGCATCGCAAGTGATGAAAGACAATAAGACAAATAGGAACACAGCAATGAAATTAGAACTTACAAAACATATCCAATTCTTCCATCAGGTAAGAGCATTGGCATCATTGCCATCCCCGCAGGAGTTGGTCCACTTCTATAGATCATTGGCTGCAAAATTTTGCTTTTGTTAACAAAAATAATTTCAAGTGCAAAACTGAAGATTTTAAAATTTCACAAAGATAAAACAATCAAAAGAGCCAAACTCATTGTTTCAACAATAAAACAAACTTCTATAGATCTGGCATAAATAAATCATCTTACTTGTGCAAAGCCAGCAGTACCATATCCTCCACCCAAAGCACCGTATGGATTATCAACTAAGCCATAGCCAAGGCGAGGTGGATAAGTTTGAGGCAAGACTGCCTTCTGTGAGTTTGTTCCACCGGAGGACTTCTGATCTGCTTGAGGCTTGGCAAGGGAACACTCTAAAACTTGACCTGCAAACAGCCAGTAAACAATTTGAATCAACAAATCAACTTATCCAAAGTGGACATGTTAAAACAGGAGAAGCTACCATCAATTTCATATTTCTCTGTGTTCTTCAATGCTTTCATTGCACTTGACCTCTCAGCAAAGTGCACAAAACCAAATCTGCTCTCTTCATGTCCTGCTTTTGCAGGCGGAAGAACCACCTTTGTAACTTTTCCATGACGTTCAAACAACTGTTTTAAACGTTCCTGAGTAATATCTCTTGGTAAATTCTTCACATAAACTGCCTTAACCTGCATGAATTCACAAAATAAAACTCAAATAACTTCTCTAAGTTAAAAATTCTATGCATAAAATTTACAGTATACAAGAAGATATTGCAAAACTGTAAAGGAGACATCATAAAACAATCAACTCCAAATTATGATCTATCATTTGTCACAGGACGAGAGACATTTTTTCTGGTTTCATTCGTTGGGCCTAATGGGGCAAATATCCCCGAAACCTAAATCCCCCAAACGATATTGCAAAACTGCAAAGGAGACATCATAAAACAATCAACTCCAAATTATGATCTATCATAGGATGAGAGACATTTTTTCTGGTTTCATTTATTGGGCTTAAGGGGCCAAATATCCCCAAAACCTAAATCCCCCAACTATGTCAATCAAGGCTCAAACCTTGGTGGAGAGAGTAGAAATATAATAGCACTCACACTGAGCTAAACACTCAATGGCTTAGCTACACGATTCATAACCATAACCAAGTCTATCAAGTAGATGAACATGCAAAATAACATCTGATGAAGTTATACGATCATACGTTAAGAACCAGAAGTAGTACATGAAAAAATAAGAACAGCACCGCAAAGATTAACAAGAAAAACATGCTTCAAGCAAAAATGTTCTATGGAATTTCACTTCCAACGGTAAATAATGGCAATTTAATAGGAGAAGAAAGATAGTGATATGAAATACCTGAGAGGCTGCAGAAGAACCTGCATTTTTAGGATCAGCCCAGCTCACAGTTGGAGAATTATCATCAAGTTTAAAATCTGGCGTTGACATCTTTTTTTTAGAGTATTCTGCACATGCATGATTATAATACTCAATGAAAGCAAACCCGCGATTACGACTGGAGTTTTGTGGATCCTATGAGAGTGAAAATATGGAACTCAGTAGAAATAAACCAAAAGAACAACTCAAGCTATTATTATAGTGCATGGTGAATTATTGCATACACAATATGAAAGTAGGGAATAGGGCAGCAAATGTACCTTCAATAGATCCAGAGAAATAACTCCTGGACCAATCTTGGAGACAACTTTCTTCATATCTTCCTCTCCCCAAGTCCTCGGAACATTACCAATAAATAATCGATGATTAACTTGAGACGTTGAACACTTTATCTTTTTACCCTGAAAAGGGCAAATTTCAATTAAGAAAAACAAAAAAACAACCAAGACTAAGATACTCCAAATTGGGCCGGAAATGCCCTGAAGATTTTTCAAACAGCATATAAGGAACCAACTAATAAATACAAACCCACATCTAGTTTCTCAAGCATAAAACTAAGGTGATCCACAAAGCTAAGATCTTTTGTTAGAAAAGGAACCATGAAATGCTACCTTGAATTCAGTGTTGTTCAACTCTTTGATGGCCTTTGAAGCCAATTCCTTTGTTCTGAAGGTTACAAAAGCATAGCCATTTGCATCAGTTGAATCTTTTCCCTTCATGATTCTTACCTGATGCCAATATATAACCAAGTTTAGACTTTCTAAGTATGACAAAGATAAATAAAGACAATCAATGGGACTGACCTCCACAGCTTCTCCTATGGATGTACAAAAGTCTCTCAAATCCTCCACAGAAGAATCACGAGAAATGCCACCAAGGTACACCTCTGATCCGTGAGGGGGAAGCGCAAGAAGCTCTGCATGTATTTTCTCTTCAACTTCCTCCTCTTCAGCATCAGAGATCCTTTGAGTATCAGCCTCTTCATTTTCTTCCTCTTCTTCCACTTCCTCTTCCACCTCTTCCTCTATCTCTTCAACTTCCTCCTCTTCCTCTACTTCCTCATATTCAACTTCTTCCTCCATTGCCTCTTCAGGATCATTTTCATCATCAAGGTCAACCTGTTCTTCTGGTTCCACAGGGTTTTCAGTCACATCTTGGTTATCAGCTGCCACATTACTTGCTCTTGCCCTCGGCATGTTACGTATCTAAGAAAACAAGCTTGCAAGGCAACTGTGAAAGAAGCACAGAAGCCAGAAGCATTCACAAAAGGAAGAGTACAAGTAGGGAAAGGTGGAAACAAAATGAGAGGCCAAAAGGAGTTGAAGAGTAAGAATCTCGAGTGAATTTCTTCCATAAGATAAGGATCCAAGGATTTGAAATGCGAATGATAACCAATTAATGAATGATGAGAAAGTAACAGTAGTTAACGAGACAGGCAAGAGAGTATTACGACTATAACCAAGAGGATGGATGGATGAAAATGCTCATCAGGTGAAAAAACGCAAACATTGACGAAAAGAATTTCTTGAAATCTAGACACTGGCACCGGCACAAAATCAACAGGAAGTTTATTGTTTAATTATACATCTGGAACAGTTTCTCCACCAAAAAAAAGAAGAAAAGGAAGGAAAAAGATAAGAAATGAGAAAAAGAACTACGTGATTGCTATGCATCATCAACCATAATATTATACAGTAAAATAATCAAAATGAGCAACACATGGAAACTTTTCAAGGCTTAAGGCTTTTATTAATACACTAGTAAGCTAGCAAATAAGTAAGTGCAAGATTTTAGAGTGATTGATTTCAACTCATTAAGAAATTGTTTTAACAGTTATAATAAAACAATCTACATGATCTGTATCTTTTCCAAATAAAACAGAAAGTTGCAGTCTGAATTTGGGTCTTAGCCTGTCAATACAAGTTTTAAAGGGAATCAACACATTACATCAACTTGGATAGTGTTCAACCAAAAATTGCAAATCTACCCTCTAGCAACTCCTAGATCACCAGGACTAAACTCCTTAACTTAAATGGGACTGGAATTATTAAGTTCTTCTATGTTCCGATGTTCTGCTCCGTCGAAAAGAAAAAAAGAAAAAAAAAGGAGGTACACTGTTAAATACCCAATTAATTAAGGTAATAATAATTCAGCTTCAATCATCTGGCGACTCAACACATTTCCCCACGCTCGTTTAACCCAAATCCATCTCCAACAATTTCAAGCATAATCACCCTAAATTAATGCATAGGAGTGAAGTTGATATAAACCCAAATAGAACCAGCATGAATGGTTCAACAATCCCCAATCCTACAATACGTTTAAGTAAAACAAGAACTTCCAAGCCATTGCCATTACGAGAAAGATTTTCACAGAAAGAACAGTCATTAAATTGTTTCATTTTATCAAAAACACATAAAGATAGGAAGTTTAACTGAAAACGAAACTACCCAACAAGTAATAAATGATTAGTAGAAGCAGATAAACAAAATCCATTAAACTCACGAAAAGAAACACGCAAAGCACCTTAAGCCGAAAACGAGCAAGAGGGTGGGGCCGAACCTTAGTTGAAGGAGAACGAAAATCGAAAGAGGGAAAGTACTCTCTCTTAGTTGCTTAACAGAAACCCTAATTTTTCCGAGTCCTCTTACGGAAAGAGACAAATACTTCGCGCTTTTGGATCCAATGGATTCGAAGGCACTTTAGGGCTGAAGAGAATAGAAAACCACTTTTGGCCCATTTTTTTTTTCACTACGCTAAATAAATAAAACAAAAACCTCTGGGAAAAGAAAAATGAAATTATGGCCTTTCTTTTTTTTTATCATATATTAGCAACGAGTTCTTGTTATCCAAAATATGTTTTTTTGAAAAGTTCATAATGAAAAATGTTTTTTTTTGTACCAAACGTTAATGCTTTATTAATACTATTTTATTCATGTGTTGTCTAATTATAATTTTATTAGGAGGTTTTGGTTCTACTTCTACCAATAATTAAAAAAATAATTAAATTTATAATTTATAAAAATAATTATTTAATATTTTGAATATAGTCTAAAATTTTCAAGTAGGCATTAAATGTTTAAAATATTTCTCGTTTAATTTTTAATCACCGCAAAAGCGTTGTTTGAATATTTAAAAGTTATATAGTCGATGAGGAATGATAAATTTTATAGAAATTTCATATTCTTCCTTTAATTTAAGAAAAAAGATTAACTTTAACTTAAGGTGTTCTTTATTCTTTTAATTATTACTTTCTTTTATAAATTAACTTCATACTTACGTGGCAACAGCATGCATGTATGCATATATTAGTTTTGAAAGTGTATTGACCTCCTTATCTTTAAAGGATGGCAAAATAGACTAGGACTAGCCCGACCTAACCTAGGTTGACTATGCCTTGGGCTAGTTCTCGAGAACTAAATTAATGAGCAAAACAACATTGTTTTAAGCCAAAATCAATTAAGCAGATGAAGCAAAACGACGTCGTTTTGCTTTAGATTTATTTCTTCCTCTTCACCTCTCTCACTTCTAGTTCTCTCTCTCTCTCTCTCACTAGTCACAGTAGTCAACGCCAGCTCAAGTCTCAGCAATCGCCACCCCTTTGTCACTCCAATTGCTAGTCACCACCTAGCTCACCCTTCCCCCTTCAGTCACAACGGTCCCTTTGCATCATCGCCCACTGCCCCGCTTCCTAATTGCCTTGTCGCAATGTTTTTTGGTTTATCTTCACCACCCACCACTAGCAAGGTAAAATACACACAATATTTTGTGAAATAATGGATTTTGGGATTGTTACTGTTGGCGAGGTGTTTTTCGCAAACTTGCACAGTCACTATAATTGTGTCACAAACATACACGAGCATGTTTATGTGATCTTGTAAGTCTGTTAAACATATAGTGACTTACACGGTCATATACACATTTGTAAACTTACACAATCATATACACACGTTTGTGTGTGTTTGTGACATAATCACGGTGACTTACACAATCACATATATGTAGTGTAAGTCACTGATTATTTGATTAACTGATTATAATTATGAATTATATATATATTAATCATAATGTTATTCAATTATGATTATGAATAATATATATATTTATATTTTGATTGTTTTAGATAGATTACGCATATTTCTTCAGCAGAGAGTTGTAAGCTAGTACCAGAGATAAAGTGGAAACTTCTAATCCCGCACTAAGTGAAGATAGAAATTCAACTCGAAGTCAATTGAAAAGTAAAGTTTGGAATTACTTTAATAAGAATAGATTGATAGATGGAGTAGAAAAGGCTGACTATAAATATTGTCAAAAGATGTTGGTTGAGAGTTCAAAAGATGAAGCCTCTCATTTAAAGAGACATGTGGATTCGTATAGTAGAAGGAAGATGATATTAGGACAATGATAGGATTGAATTTTTATATATTTTTCTATGCATTTACTTGTGATTTCAATCCCATTTTTATAGATAAAATGCTCAATTTGTGTTCAATTTACGTTGGACTATTATGTTAAGTATGTTGGTATATTTTTTAGATTAAAATGAGAAGATTCTTTTTAAAAGCAAATTGAAATACCAACTTGTTTAATAACGCATGGGACGCACAGCTTATATGTTAAGATGTCTCTCATTTAAAGAGACATGTGGATTCGTATAGTAGAAGGAAGATGATATTAGGACAACAATAGATGGAACATCTTATGACAACAATAGATCAAGGTTTTTGATAGCTTCTATGGTAATTAGTGATAAACATCTACTATCTATAGTTGATACCAAAAGATTAAGAAGTTTTACAACTCACTACAACGAACCTTCAAGGTCCCAAGTCGGAATATATTGAAAAAGTACATTATGAAGATATATTAAAGAAGTACATTGTGAAGATATATGAGAATAAGAAGAAATAAATTTTAAAAACATTGTCAAGTATTAAAGGACGTATTGCCATTACAATAGACATGTGGACAACTGATTTCTAAAAGAAGCGTTATATGGCGATGACGGCAGGTTATATTAACAATGACTGGACTTTAGATCATAAAATTTTGAGGTAATTTATATTATGTAATATTGTTATCATTTACCTTTTCATTATATTATGATTGATGTTGGTAATATTTGTACATGATAGTTCATTTACGTGTCAACATCACATACAAGTGAAAGGTTGACAACCATGTTAGGAGAATGTTTGCTAGATTTTAATATTGATAGCAAACTATCCACCATAACAATCAACAATTGTAGCATGAATGATGTTATGATTGCAAAGTTGAAGAATAAGATAAAAGTTGGAAGTTTGTTCGTTCGTGAAAAGTTATTCAATATGCATTAATTTGTGCATATTCTAAACTTGATCGTGAAAAATGAATTGGATATCATAAAAGAAGGAATAGGTTTGATTCGAAATAGTGTATTATATCAACTACATGGCATTTATGCATTCCAAAGTATGAAGATGTTGGTTTTAGATTGTCCAGCTAGATGGAACTCAACCTTCAAGATGTTGGAGTCAACAGTCCAATATGTTGATGTGTTTACCAGGCTAAAAGAAAGAGATTCTTAGTACACTTGCATGCCTACAGAAGACCAATGAAGTTGGCTAGAGAACTTTGTGCGAAGTTGGAGTTATTTTATAATGCTGTTGAATTGTTCTCAAGAACAAAATATCTAATTGTACACTGTTGGTTTAGCACTATGCCTCAGATAAAGAAAGCTTTATGTGATTGGATGTTTGATTCCAGTGAGGTTATTCAAATTATGGCAGAGTAGATGATGAAGAAGCTGAATTCTTGTTGGTATATGGTTGGACATATCGTTGCAGTCTTACCTGTGCTGAACTTGAGATACAAGATGAAGGGGATTAATTTTATATATAATGTATTGTATGGTGATCGAGCCCAGCTGAATTCTTATTAGTATATAGTTGGACATATTATTGCAGTCTTATATGTGCTAAACTTGTGATACAAGATGAAGGGGTTAATTTTATATATAATGTGTTGTATGGTGATTAAGTCCAAGAGCATATAAATGTCATTAAACAATTTTGGTATGATTTGTTTAATGATTATCATGTCAAAATGGGAAAATTTCATGATCAAGATCACAATAGTTTAGGCTATTTAACTTCAACTTCAGTTTTAGGTTCGGGCTCATCTTTTAAGAGTAGTTTTTTACTTTCACTTTCAAAATTTATGAAAGAAAAAAGGGCTAGGATTTTGTACAATATGATAGAATTAGATAAATATTTGACAAAAGATTATGTGACCGAAGTTGAAGGTGTGCAATTTGATATATTATTACGGTGAGAGAATTGTAGAAATAATTTTTTGATCATGCAAGTAATTGTACGAGATCTATTAGCAATTTCGTCATTCACTGTTGCTTTGGAATTTGCTTTTAGCACTAATAGTTGGGTTATTAGTCCTCATCATGCTTGAATTCATCCTCGTACTGTGGAAGCCCTTATGTGTACTCGAAGTTGGTTAGATGATGAAAATATTGAGGGTAAATTCTTTTCTTTTTCATATATCAAATTTGTTTAATTTTTATATTATTTTACCTTATATTATTTTAAATTTGTATATTAATACAACCACATATACTAATGCAAAGGTGACTAATCGTACTCATCGATTAAGTGAGCATTATTTTGATAAAATGTTCAAAGATGAAAGTATATTTAATTATTTATTAATTATTACCATGTTCTCAATATTCCTTTAATTTTAATGTTACATTACTAAATAATACATACAAAAGAGAAGCAAATTATTGACAATCATAACTACAATGATTTATTGCTCTCTTAGTCTATGTAGTCTCTACCTAGTACCCTCTCCGGTCCCCAGTTTCCAGTTTCCAGTTTCCGGTGTATAATCTCTATTATGATTTTATCTTTATTATTTTGTAAATTTTATCATTTTTTGTAAAATGATTTGGATAATCATTTTTGTAATATTAAGATTATTATAATTAATTAAATTGATCACTTTAATTATAATCTTTTTCTTTCATTTCCTATAATTTTACCCACCTTAATTAATGAATTTGGTTTCATCTTATTAATTTTATCAGTATATATAAGTTTTTATATATTCATTCATTATAAATCTCAATTTTTATTATTCAATTTAAATTTTTAATTTAAATTAATTAAATTGATCACTTCAATTATAATCCTTTTTCTTTCATTTCTTGTAATCATATCCTCATTCATTAATTATTTTGGTTTCATCTTATTCACTTAATCAAATGTATACGTTTTATATATTCATTCATTATAAAATCTCGATTTTTATTAATCAATTGAAATTTGAAACTATGATTAATTGAATTTTTCACTTCAATTATAACCTTTTTTTAATTTCCTATAATCTTATTCTCCTTCATTAATAAATTTAGTTTTACCTTATTTATTTTATTAGTATATACACGTCTTATATATTTATTCACTATAAAATCTCAATTTTTATAATTTTATTAATCAATTGAAATTCGTAACTTCAATTAATTGAATTGATCACTTTAATTTTAATCCTTTTTCATTACTTATAAATTTTTCCTCAATTATTAATTAATTTAATTTCAAAATAATTAAATTTAAATATAAAAATTTCAGACTGTTGACCAATGTATAGGGTTTCGTACCGTATCAGCCGGTAAACGGTACGGAATTAGTAACGTCGATATCGGCTGAAAATTTCGGTTGGTACCAGCCAGAACCAAAAATTTCGGCCGATACCGTAAGTTCCGGAAATTGCAAGGACTAACTTGCAATTTCCAAAAGTTAAATCTAATTTTACCCCCTGGCCGATCTCGATTCTTCTACGCTGCTCCTCTCTTTTCGTCTTCTCTGTCAATCTCTCTCTCTCGGTCTCTCCCCGTGAAGTCACCATCTCCTGCTCAACCTCGTCGCCGTCTCGTCTTCACCATCGACGTCTCCTCCTCCTTCGACCGCTGGTTCGTCCTCCTCGACGTCTCCTCCTCGCGGCTCGCGATCTCTCTCTCTTCCTTCGACGTCAACCCACTCCTTCGGTCCTTCCTCCGCAACACGTGGTCGCCGACCGTCGCAGCCCACAGCGCACCGTCCGTCGCACTCGTCCCTCAGACGCACCACACGACCCGACGTCGACCCGAAGAGGCGAAGACCCGATTGTTTGGGTGTATCTATTTTGATTTTTTTTTTCATTTTTCATGGCTTTCTGATTCTTTGATTGTGTTGGTCGTTGGATGATGGTGGATTAGGGTAAAAAATTTGTGTTGTGTTTGTTGTGAATATGCGGTGTTGGATCCAATCGATGGATGTGGGTAAAAATTTGGATGTTGGATTTCGGCTGGGAATGAGAATGGATATTAAAATTGAATCATGAATGGGTTTTGTCATTTGTAAATGTTGAACTGAAATTGGATTTGGATTTTGCCATTTTAGATGTGAATTGGAAATTTGGAATGGTGATTGCCGAATGTCTTCATTTTTTGGCTTGTAATTTACGGCGTTGAATTGTTGGATTAATGATTAATGAGATTGAATTTGAGCAATTGAGATTGAGTTTGAGAATTTGAAATGTTAGAGTTTAATTGTGCATGTATTTTATTTAATGATAATTTGGTGCTTATGGTTAACCTTATGGCCGTGAGGTGAGGTGTGCTTCACATTGGTCATTAGTGTTTCAATTTAAACTTTAAAGTTAAATTGTTGATGTTGATTAATTGATTGTTAAAACTTAAAATTGAAAGTTGATAATCAAAATCAAATCAACATTTAAACCTAATTGTAAAATTGATAATCAAATATGAAATTAATAATTAAATGTAAAATTGATAATCAAAATTAGTGAAATTGAAAAAGCTTAACATTAATTGACACATTCTTAATATTTGTTAAATGGTTATTTATTTTTAATATTTGGGTATTGAATTTTGGTAAATAATTAGTTAAGTATAAAATTATGGAATTAGAAATTAATAATAATTTGATTGTAGTTAATGATAGTATTTGCTTATTTGAGTATTAGTTTTAGGTAGGTAAATAATTAATTGACTATAAAAGTTAAAAGATGTTGAACTTTAATGGAATGGTAATATATATGTGTAGGGAATCATAAATGTTTAAAATTGGTAATGTTATCAAATTGTAATTTGTGAATATGTTGTATACTTGTAGATTCCAATTTATACTTATAGTTATTAATGTCGATTAAGAATTATAAAAGTAACATATAAATTTAAGAACGAAATATAAAATGATGTATATAATATTATGGTTTGTTAGAAATCGAGTTATGAATGTTTTGCGATAATTAGGATTGGAATTTGTTGGAAATGGAATGGAATTATGAATGCTTTGTAATTGTTAGGAACTTAGGTTTGGAAATTGTTGTAAATGGAATGAATGGAAATGGAATTATGATTGTTTTGTAATTGTTAGGATTGGAAATTGTGGAAATGGAATGGAATGGAAATGAAATTATGATTGTTTTATAATTGTAGGATTGGAAATTGTTAGAAATGGAATGAATGAAAATTGAATTATGATTGTTTTGTAATTGTTAGGATTGGAAATTGTTGTAAATTGAATAAATGGAAATAGAATTATGATTGTTTTGTAATTGTTAGGATTGGAAATTGTGGAAAAGGGATGGAATGGAAATGAAATTATGATTGTTTTGTAATTGTTAGGATTGGAAATTGTTGGAAATGGAATGAATGGAAATTGAATTATGATTATTTTGTAATTGTTAGGATTGGAAATTGTTGTAAATGGAATAGAATGGAAATGGAATTATGATTGTTTTGTAATTGTTAGGATTGGAAATTGTGGTAAATGGAATGGAATTATCATTGTTTTGTAATTGTTAGGATTGAAAATTGTTGGAAATGGAATGGAATGGAAGTGGAATTATCATTGTTTTGTAATTGTTAGGATTGGAAATTGTTGAAAATGGATTGGAAATGGAATGGAATTATGAATGTTTTGTAATTGTTAGGATTAGAAATTGTTGGTTATTGTTGGAATGGAATGTAATTATGAATGTTTTGTGATTGTTGGAATTGGAAATTTTTAGGAATGAAAGGAAGTAGAAATGATATTAAGTATGTTTTGTAATTGTTGAAATGGAAGGAAGTGGAAATGGAAGGAAGTGGAAATGAAGTTATGATTGTTTTGTTGGAAATGAAACTTGTTGATGTATGTTTGTGATAGTTGAAAATTGGAACTTGTTAGAAATTGATAAAATTGGAAATTGTAAATGGATGTCTTGTGATTGTGGGAAATTAGAACTTGTTGGAAATGGAACTTGTTGATGTATGTTTGTGATAGTTGGAAATTGGAACTTGTTAGAAATTGATAAATTTGGAAATTGTAAATGGATGTCTTGTGATTGTGGAAAATTAGAACTTGTTGGAAATGGAACTTGTGATATATGTTTGTGATAGTTGGAAATTGGAAATTGTTAGAAATTGATAAAAATAGAAATTGTTGATGTATGTCTTGTGATTGTGGGACGTTGGAACTTGTTGGAAATGAAAGTTGTTAATGTATGTTTTGTGATTGTGAGAAATTGGAAATTATTAGAAATTGATAAAAATGGAACTTGTTGGTGTATGTCTTGTGATTGTGGAAAATTGGAACTTGTTGAAAATGAAACTTGTTGATGTATGTTTGTGATAGTTGGAAATTGGAAATTGTTAGAAATTGATAAAAATGGAAATTGTTAATGTATGTCTTGTGATTGTGTGAAATTGGAACTTGTTGGAAATGAAACTTGTTGATGTATGTTTGTGATAGTTAGAAATTGGAAATTGTTAGAAATTGATAAAAATGGAAATAGTAAATGTATGTCTTGTGATTGTGGGAAATTGGAACCTGTTGGAAATTGAAGTTGTTAATGTATGTTTTGTGATTGTGGGAAATTGGAAATTGTTAGAAATTGATAAAAATGAAACTTGTTGATGTATGCATTGTGATTGTGGAAAATTGGAACTTGTTGAAAATGAAACTTGTTGATGTATGTTTGTGATAGTTGGAAATTAGAAATTGTTAGAAATTGATTAAAATGAAAATTGTTGATGTATGTCTTGTGATTGTGGGAAATTGGAACTTGTTGGAAATGGAACTTGTTGGAAATTGGAAATTATTGGGAATGGAAAAACAATATTAAATATTTTATGTTGTGATTGTTCATTGTTAGAATTGGAAATTGTTGGAAATGGAAGAAAGTGGAAATGATATTATGATTTTTTTTGTAATTGTTTAAATTGCAAATTGTTGGAGTATGTTTTATGTTACTTATTATATATGTTGATTGTTTTGAATTGTTAGCTTTATGATTATTACAGAATGAGTTATATTATATAAGATAGATATGCATATTGTCATTGTGTACTGAAATTATGTGTTATTT
>JANZLH020000092.1:258715-275798 GCA_026770325.2 Erythroxylum fimbriatum | reverse complement strand
CAAAATTTTAAAAAATTAATTCTTGTGCCCCTATCTTAAATTCCTGGCTCCGTCACTAGTCGTTAGTGAAAGTATTAAGTTAGGCAAGGCTCCTGCAGACGTAGGCAAAGTATACCGAATTACGTTAACAAATTTCGTGTCTTAATTTGTTATTTCATTTTTGATTGTTTTTGTTTTCATTTTTTATCAAAAAGTTTATAAGGATGATGGTCATTCATAATTTGTTTTCATTCATAATTTGTTTTCAATTTTTAGTTCAAAATATCAACATTCTTTGCTTCCATGTACCAAAAAATTATTTTTAAAAAAAGTAAAGAAATCAGCTCTGTTCATCCATTCATTTGGATGTACGATCTACTAGGGAACTGCATTTGGAATTGGAATTGATCAGAGTATTCAGTAAACCTTTGCTTCCATTATTGTGTATAAATAAAACTTAAGAATATCTGTCTTTTACAGAAGTTGAAATGGCTAATAGATCACAGTGATTTCCAAGGAATCAAGTAACGAAAAATGGGTTTTCACAAAACAACAAAAGGAAAAACCAAGTGCTTGATTGCCAGATTGTATTATTGATAATAGCAATACCATCTGACTGGAAGGTTCATTTCTCTCTCAACTTTTTGGTTATAGCAAAAGCTGCACCTGCCACAGCAACAACAATGGCTGATACTAGGATGGTTGTTTTCAGTGTCTGCATTGCATCCTTTCTTTCCCTTTTTTTCAGTTTTCTTTCAGCCTCTTCTTGTTCCTGTAATTGCAAATGATCAAAACATCATCAATAGCTCATTTGACTGATTATATTGTTTCACTAATTCCTTTTTTCCTCTTAGTTTCGCCACCAATGCTGTAAACTCAAATTCGGCAGCTGACTCGAAATTGTAAACATGCAATCTCTTTCAAGTGAGTGCAAATCGTTTACTCTTCGTAATGTTCATGATAATAACTCAAATGGCAAGCTGAACTGTAATTCAATAGAATACATTAATTTGAGTGCACTACTTGGATCACTATAATGTAAATGCAGGTAAAAGGCAGGTTTCTGAGTTTCGTTAGTCATATTCAGGCCAAAGATGTACCTTGACCTCTTTGGAGGTGGCAATGTCAGAAGATACAGGATCAACTTCAACCTTCTTGTTTTGGCCAGGATTCAATTCACCTTCGGCATCTGCGGCCGGAAACGTGGAAGCTCCATCAGTAGCCATATTTTCCTGGAGTATATGGAATTTTTCCTTCTTTGAGCGCTACAATTTGTTAAGGCAGAAAGAGGAAAAAAAAGAGGGAGATCCTGAGATCGGGGTTTTAACATGACATACCTCATTTCCATGTGTCAAGTTTTATGTAGAAGTTAGTTATTGTTTGATGGGTCTCGATCTTCAAAAACCATCCACTCTTGTCCTTTGACTGCCCGAGAAATTTGTGGGGGGTTTGAGGGAACTGTGTTTACATTCAGCTGGTCGCCATGTGTCGGGCAACACTTGGATCAAACCAACAATTGCGCTTTGACGTTGATCAATTAGCACCATAGCCTAGTTAGGCATCTCTTTGAAACCTCAAGATTTTTTACCTGTATTTTTGTTTGCTTTTACCTACCATTTGAACACTTGGAAATCTGCTTATATTGGATAGTTCAGGTGATAATAGTTTTCCACTTCAATAACTGATATTCAAATCTTAGCTTGTATGTTAAGAAGGATGTGTTCCTTTATGTAAATTCTTTGATCTGAGCATAAAAAGGACTTGTCTTTATTATTCAAACAGGTGATGTGATATTGAAAAATATCATCTTGGACATAATAAAAGTTACAGAAGTCTTTTTCTAAAACATTGGAAGGTCCTTTCCTCAATTTTGTGCATGCGTAAAGAACTTACAAAAGCATGATTACACTGATGACCAGTAATTGTTTCTCCAGTCATTTGATAACTTGCGCTGCTAAAGAAAATGCCTTTAACAGAGGATGGGTTCCCGGAACATGATGAGCAACATTGAGCTCTCTGGTGCGTCTACATTTCACCAGCACTCCAATTCTACCTTGACAACATGTAAACATGTCAGACAAAAACCATCAGGTTGAGGCCGTTGATTTATCAGTAACTAGTTTCCATCTTGTGTGCAATGCATATCAAACCAAGCCCTAACTTTTAGACCCGAAGCCAGGAGGACTAGGCCTCGATGATACTGAATCTACAAACCGCCTTCTTGATTCTGCTCTTTTCTTCCTCCTAGCAGTACCAGGGGGAGCCTTAACAAACAAACAATCAAAAGACAAAAAATAGTTAGCTTATGTACTTCTAAATTTGTCCGCGGAGGTTATAAGATAACACCACACTGTTCATGGGAACAACCACACATTATAGATAATGCAAGAAAAAACTACGAGCAGGAACTGAATGTTATATTCATTGCACCAAATTTATTTTACGTGATGAGCATTCTCCAACCATATTTCACAATAAGCACAGACGTATTGACTCAAAAGTGTTATAAAAGCATGTAACGCAGATATACACAGACAGTACCAAGTGATTACCTTCTGCTCAGTTTTAAGTGCATCCTCAAGATTGCTCAGAGCAGGAATAGATCCACCCTCCATTACACCCATTAGATTCTTCATACGGACACGCATTTGAAAGAGTTGAGCAACAAGTTGACTCACCTATTATTAATATCAGACATTACTTCCCATATGAAAGCAGAGTGTCATTCAAGGATGTGAAATTCAACCAAATAGAAATCAGATTTACCTGTTGCTCGGTTTTCCCAGAATCCTGAGCAACCCTTTTCCTTCTGGCAGGAGATTCTGCTAACAGTTCTGGCTTCTCTCTTTCCTCTGCAAGAGCATCATAGAATAGAAACTGAGGACCAGATCTACATGTGGTCGCTGAATAAGAATTAACTATTTCACATGAAAGTCAGATAAATGTACTAGAGATAAATTATAAGCAGAATATACAAATATTTGACCGGCCACGACAATTTAAGTTTGAGAATCAGCTGTACAGTTAAGTTGACTCCAAAAAGTTGGACTTTCGTACCTTTTTTTGCAGTTTCACATCCATAACATCATTGTATGAGATCAAAAATATCGAAACTAAAGAATACCAGTGTCAAACAAAAAGGCTACAGAGTGAACAGACCAAAAGGTGTTACATTAAGACAACCCATAGAACAAATATTGGTTTTCATTAACTGTTACACTCTCATTCAAAGGCAATTCCTCACAGTACCAGCTTGATGTATGTCTGGCCAAGATATAGGAGCCTTTACATCTCCCATTATCCTCCAGTAAATCTCACACAAATTAGGGAATCTACACTTCGGTAAACAAAGTTTACATAGATTGGCTTTACAGTTCTATTACTAGGTAATTGCATTAAAGGTCCTTTTATAGGAAAAAAGAAGCGCACAAGAGAAAGAATCCATTCTTTCCCTCCTTTTGGATATGGCATCCTTTCACATGCTTCCAGCTAGCCGTATACAGCAAGGAGGACTACCAACAGAGGGCTATAAAGACACATGTAACAAAGTAATATTGGAAGAAACACAAACAATGATGTCATATCAATGATTTTCTCACATATTTCTCATTGACATGCTATAGCTTTTTTCCACCCAGTTTAGCAAGTTTCACTATCAAATACAGTAGTAAGCAGGGGTGAGAAGAATAAGACCAGGGGTCATAGCTTCAATCATTGCTTCCATGATCTTTAAATTCTTCTCTGATTCTCTAACCTGTGCTGGAGTAACCTGTATTAATGCACATGCAGTGTAAGTTAGATGAAAGCTTCTTCTGACACCCCTTAGAGTTGAAAGATGCTCAGACCCAGTATATTTATGAGTTAAAGCAGGAAAATGGTTGCCAAATACTGATCAAAAAAATTTTCAGGTACCCAAGAGCTGAGAAAGATCCAGTTCTACTTGGTAGAAAAGAATGAAGACAATGATAGAATAGAAGCAGTTTTCCACACCTTTCCCATTCCTGGTATCATCCCTATGACACGAGTCATGGAACCCATACGTGCCACAGCACGAGTTTGTTTTAGGAAGTCATTGAAGTCAAACTTGGCACTCATTATCTTCTTTTGCAAATCTTCTGCATCTTCCTGGCGCATCTACATAGAAAAGCCAACAAATTAAAAAATTATATATTGACGAAGTACCAGAGTCATTTCAAAGAAACATGAAACCTGATCTACTGGGACTTACTACTTCTTGCGCCTTCTCTACAAATGAGAGAACGTCTCCCATTCCTAAGATGCGACCAGCCATTCTATCAGGATAGAAAGGTTCAAGGTCATCCATCCGTTCTCCCCGTCCTACAAGTTTTATGGGTTTTCCTGACACCTGTCACCATTAAACTATTAAGTATATATCTGAGGACAATTTCAGTGGGAAAAAAACATCATTTAGTATATATATAAGCAAGTTGAACAAGGTCTAATGGTACATCTGAAAAATGCACGACCATTTCACCTCTCACTGTTATCAGCCATTAAACATGTAACATAAAAAAACACATATTTTTCCAATAACTGGTGCTTAGAAACAAGTGAATTCGCACATAATATGGGTATTGATATTTATGTTTGCTAAATGTCAGGAAATGAAGCAGTTGATACTGTGTCCTTTAAGACAAGAACATTCAATTTGGAATGTTGGAAATTTCACAAGGTTCGGACAGTTACAATCTTAGTCTGAGTGAGTCTCTTCGTGGACCCAAAAAAAAAGAGGGAACAAAATTTTTGTTCATTAAGGTCAGCATATTCTCTCTCTCTCTCTCTCTCTCTCTCTCTCTCTCTCAGTTTAACAGATCTACCACAAATGTCCTTGGGAAGCTCATAAACAAATATCTAGCTATCGAATAAAAGAGAGCCCAAATCTTTATTTGGATTTACTTTCAGTTGTTATAGTGACACTATGAGCTTTCCATGAACACTGAACTTTATTGCTTCATCTCAGGCTCAAAGCTTCGTATCTCTCAAGATGTTGAAGAAACTTCTTTGATACAAAACTTAGTTTCGCCAAAGGGCCCATGGAATTCAAAATCCCTACAATCCTACCCCAACATGTCAAGCAGGCAGCTGTCACATCCCATTATGGAAGATAAACTGTAACACACACACAAAATTTACCAAACAATAGTTTCCGAATAATTTAACATAAATAAACTAGTGTGAAGGGCAAGTGATGCCAATTCTTTTGTAACCGAAGGCAAGTACTTATCCTGAAGTATTTAGCATCAAATATATCCCAATTCCAAAGGAAATTGCACATTAATAGTCCAGAGGAATCATAATTCTGACCTCTTTGACACTTAAAGCTGCACCACCTCTTGAATCACCATCTAGCTTTGTCAAAATTGCACCCGAAATTCCAATCTCAAGATTGAAGGTTGTGACCAGAGCTGCAGTGACAAGTGCATGAGCAAATCAATTTTTGTAGCTATCACACAGACCTTACTCTATAGTCCATAGAATTATATGAAGCAAAACTCAGCATTTCAAACTCTACTGTGCACATGATACAATATGCTAAGCATATATGACGTATCATTACATGACATATGGTCATGCATGCAATTTTTCATTTCATATGCATTCCAAATATAACTATAAACACGAAAAGGAAAAATTCAAAATGGGAAATAAATGTTAAATCAAAATGGCTTTCCAAAGAAAGCATTGAGCCTAAACAGAAAAAGATTATTTTCAAGATAACATGACGGCTCAATAATGCATGTATTTGCAACATAAATAATTTTTTAAGGAATAGGAATGTAAGTTGTATACTCATACAAGACAAAATTTTCAAGTACTATTTGAGGTTACTAACATTAGAACTTTATGTATCTGAAATGTTATATGATAAGTTGAAAATATCATATAAAATTCTATAAGGAAACACTGAAGTTTAACTACCTGCAGCTTCTTGCCCAGTCATTGCATCCACAACAAGTAAAACTTCTGTGGGATTTAATACACGCTTTACGTCTTTTAGCTCATCCATCATAGCTTTGTCTATCTGCCAAAGTAAGGACAAAAGAGAGATATAAATCACATAACAGACAAGATAAAGATTCAAGAGCTTTGGGGTCCAGTAGATAATATCAGGAAAATCTTATAATGGTATGTTAGATCTTCATGGATATAGAGGAAGAATTTACCTGAAGCCTTCCAGCAGTATCCACTATCACCACATCTATATTCTGCTTTTTTGCCTCTTCTAAGCCTTTCCTAGCTATTTCCGAAGGTTTAACATTGGTTCCTTCCGTATAAACAGGCACACCTACCTGCCAAAAGCTAAAATAAATATGAGAATGCTCTTCAACACACAGTTATTAGAAAGGGGATGTTTAACTAAATGGTAGCAATAGCAGTGTATTATTATTACCAAAAAAATAAAACAGTGTATTATCTGATAATAAAGTAGTGGAGCAAATTGCTTGTAAAGCATTTATTATGAATCAGAATCTAATACCTGATCACCCAAAATAACAAGTTGGTCAATGGCAGCAGGTCTGTAGACATCTCCAGCAACAAGCATGCAAGTCTTCCCCTGTCGTCAATGTTGCAAAGATGTGTCACTATTTCGGAGCAAAAACAACATTAATAGAAAACATGCACATATACACAAACACACATGCACACAAATTGCTGCAATATATACGATCTGCCTTTCAACCAACCTGTTTTTTCAGATAATTAGCTAACTTTGCACAGACAGTTGTCTTTCCGACGCCTTGGAGACCAGCCAGTAATATCACAGTGGGCCCATATTTTGCAAAGGATAGTTCGGACACCTCTCCTCCCATCAATTTGACAAGCTCATCATGTACAATCTACAAGAATGAGAAACCCGGCCATCAGCAAGCTACAGACATTTTTTATCCATAGTATTTTAAAGTGATACCCTCATATTCCACATATTCATTCATGCTACAATATCTACTTAACATATGTAGAGATGATTGCATGAAAAAAGGTTATATGTGGGAGGAATAGTGATTCCATTGCAAGTGTGAGACAAGGCGTGGTAACGAAGAGGCAGCAAAGAACAGAATAACAACCTCCTGTTACGCTTACTTTAAAAAATCATTGTCCCTATTTTGGATTTGCTGTAAGTTTGGAAGAAGCTGTCCTAAATCACCAATATTTCAACAAAAGAAAATAATCTTAAGGATAGCAATCACATGAAATATCACTAATTTCAGAGCACAAAAAAAATATCGGCCAAAGAATTCAAATGGGACAAAGCAGCAGAACTTGTTTCATCCCAGCAAACAACAAAATTAAGCTTGATATATGGGGCTTCACTAAACTAATTTCAAAAAAAAAAAACGTTTTAATTCAATACATTACGGTGAAATTCATACTTTGACCAATTGCTGATCAGGTCTCACTCCTCTTATAACACCGACGCCAACAGCTTGGTCACTAACTGATTGTACAAACCTTCTAACAACCGGAAGGCTCACCTGCAAACAGTAGAACACATTAGCTACTCCGTTTCAGCACAATAGATATTTAATATCACCCTATACTTTCACTCACATCTGCTTCCAAGAGAGCTCGCCTTATATCCCTCATCGGCTCCGCAATATTCTCCTTGGTCAAAACGTCTGAAACACGAAACCGAAAATTTTTCCACTGAGTCCCCAATTTGAGAAAAACAAATTGGATAGCAGTTCTCAACCTCTCCGTACACTAAATTTGCTAACTTTAACACAAACAAAACATAAAAAAAACAAACTTCTTTTTCTGGGTACATAAAAAGCTGACACAATTACATTTGCAAAGAAAAGAAAACAAAAAACATAAAGCCAGAAAAGGGAAGGATAAAAGACCTTCTCCTTTAAGCTTGCTCCAAGCAGCCTCGAGTCCACTTGTTAACTGCCCAAACATTTCTGCTCTAACAAAACCACGCTCATCTCTTCTACTACTAACAGTACTCTTGCAATTCACCCAGTTCCATAAATCTCTCTAAATTATCAACAAGTTCAACAATATCACAAACACATATCCGGCGTGAAGGAAAAGGGCATTAAGTCCATTGAAAAGCACTTACAGTAAACAAATTCCTGGAAGAGAGCGAGATGACGTTGCTCGAACCAGCCCAAGAACAGGAGAGAACTCTAACAGAACTCCTAAACCTTCTGGAGCTTCCAAAGAGAGAAGACGTAGAGAAATGGCGGGAAGCAATGGCCGACAACTGTACGGACTCCATAGCTCTCGGCCTCTGCGAGACGGTGAGCGTCCTCTTTTTATTACGCGCTCGCAATCTCATATTCTATCTATTACTCTATCGGGTGAGCCATGTTCCAGTTCTTCTCTGATCGTCTGACGTGTCAGATCACGACTCGATGGACTAAAACGCAGCGTTTTGAATAGAATAACGCAATTAAAATATGAAGCGCAATGGATTTAACCGTCCGTTATCTGACACGACGTCTTGCGCTGTCGTTTGCTCGTCTCCACCATGCAATGAGCGTCAAAACCAAACTGTATCACCAGATTCACTATCTCAGGCCAACCACCGTCGCCGTTAACGAAACACCGCCGTGGAACGGTGTCTTGAGAGACTTAGCCAAGAAGTCCCTATATGCCGATGCCCTTTCTGTTTACCGTCAAATGCTTCTGTCCGGCGACTCCCCAGACGCCTTCACTTTTCCGTTCACACTCAAGTCTTGCGCGGCGCTTTCTCTCTCAAAAACTGGAAAGCAGCTTCATTGTCATGTTGTTAAAACTGGTTGTTTATTAGAACCCTTTGTTCAGACTTCTCTGATATCTATGTATTGTAAATTATGCTTGGTTGACGATGGACGTAAGGTGTTTGATGAAAATCCCCACTCGCGGAAGCTAACGGTTTGTTACAATGCTTTAATAGCTGGGTACGCGTTGAATTATAGAGTTAATGATGCCATCTTGTTATTTCGTGAAATAATGAAGTTGGCTGTGGAGTTTGGGGGCATTACGATGCTGGGTTTTATTCCTGTTTGTGGGATTCCAGGAAATTTGGGACTGGGAATGTGTATTCATTGTTTTTGTGTTAAGTTTGGACTAGATGTGGATTTTTCAGTTGGTAATTGCTTGCTTACGATGTACTTAAATTGTGGGGAAGTTGGTTATGCAAGGAAGTTATTTAATGGCATGCCAGAGAAAGGACTAATTACTTGGAACGCTATGCTTAATGGGTACTCCCAGAATGGACTTGCTAATGATGTTCTGGAACTCTATAGAGAAATGGAATCAAGTGGGGTTTCTCCTGACCCTGTAACGCTTGTTGGGGTTCTTTCATCCTGTGCTTATCTTGGAGCGCAGAGCTTTGGCAGGGAGATAGAGAGACGTATGAAAGTTGGTGCTTTTCAGTCCAATCTGTTTTTGAATAATGCTTTGATCAATATGTATGCTAGGTGTGGTAATTTGGTCAAGGCTAGAGATATTTTTGACAATTTGCCAATAAAAAGTGTAGTTTCATGGACAGCAATTATAGGTGGTTATGGAATGCATGGACAAGGGGAGATTGCTGTGGAGCTCTATGATAGTATGATTAGAACTGGTGTTAAACCTGACAGGACTGTTTTTGTTTGTGTCTTGTCTGCTTGTAGTCATGCAGGATTAACAGACAGAGGACTAGATTATTTTGATTCAATGGAGAGGAAATATGGGTTGCAACCTGGTCCAGAGCATTACTCTTGCATGGTGGATCTTCTAGGCCGGGCAGGTAGGCTCAATGAGGCTCAGATGTTCATTGAGACTATGTGCGTGAAACCTGATGGTGGAGTGTGGGGAGCCCTGTTAGGGGCATGCAAAATCCATAAAAATGTGGAGGTAGCAGAGTTGGCTTTTGAACGAGTGATTGAGCTTGAACCTACAAATATTGGCTACTATGTTTTGATGTCTAATATATATAACGAGGCAGGCAATTATGAAGGCATAATAAAGGTTCGCTCGATGATGAGAGAAAGAAAGCTTAGAAAGGATCCAGGATGTAGTTATGTTGAATTTAAAGGGAGGGTTCACCTCTTCTTTGCTGGTGATAGAAGTCACCCTCAAACGGACGGAATATATAAAGTCTTAGATGAATTGGAAACTCTGCTGGAAAACGCTGGTGGTTCAAGGAAAATTGATCAACTAAACAGAAATGAAGAACTTCTGAATGGTCTAGGCGTGCACAGTGAAAAATTAGCAATTGCATTTAGCCTCCTAAACACAGAGCAAGGGTCTGAGATTATTGTGATGAAAAATCTTCGGATATGCATAGAGTGTCACTTGTTTATAAAGTTGGTTAGCAAGGTTGTTTACCGCCAATTTATTGTTAGAGATGCAACTCGCTTCCACCATTTCAGTAATGGATTCTGCTCTTGCAAGGACTATTGGTGATATGCATGAAAGCAAAATTGAAAAGTATCAAACTTTTACCCATGTTCCGAAACCACTGCAAGAACATTTGCAGTTAGGACAGGTCCAGAGTCAGAGATTGGTTTTAGCTTATAGGTATCTGAATCTTAATCACCGTCGCAAGCTGCTGTGGTATTTTGGTGAAATTTTTCGTCAGTTAGCTGCAAGTAAGAATTTTCAACGGTGGGTACAGAATAGCAAAACAAGTGGTTGATTCTTGAAGGGTTGTAGATCTCTCCTCTCAAGTGAACTTATCAGAAAGAGAACGTGTGAAGCAAACCATCTTGCACACAAGTTGTTCATGTGTGCTAGCAAATTCTTCGTATATGGAGGTATAGAAGTGGAACTTCAGTACACTAGAAGTTGGAATATGAACTTAGAATGGATAAGGGTATGTGAACATCAATACATAACTTGTTTGTGAGAACAACCAGAAACAGGCATAAAACTACTAAAAAATCATACATGTTTAATGCAAACGACGCACAATGTGCCCAGTTATCTTGTGAAGGCAAATCCAGCAGCAACCTGAGCCACTTGCCGGAAGAAAATCAACAGCACTACGGAAGTTTCATCCCACTATGTCAACTGTTTCATGACCTACAATACCCGTCCCCTTTCTATTCTACCAGAAAACCATTCATGCAGAAAGATGAATAAATCCAACAAAACAGAAGCATCAAAAGCCATAACCAGCCAACAAGACTTTTCACCTCCAAGGTTGAGGCTGTTCTATCCTTTGATTTATCCAGCCTACGGTACCAATTTCCTTGTTCTTCTCATTATGTCCTGCAGCCCACACCACTGACTGCTCATTTAATTTTTTTGGACTCTTTTTCAGATTTGAAGTGCTCGAGTGGCCATTTTTGCTTTTACAAACTTTCATTTGGATGCTACCTTTAAAGCTACCCTCTTGCCGTTCATTTGGTAAGGTATGTACTTGGGATACAATTTCACAAGAACAATGGTCAACAAGAGTCCGAGTTCCTGCGTGAATGTTCTCAATTGAAGTTAAGAGACTTTGACGACCAATTGCAATACTGGAACCACCTTGGCTAGGTTGAGGAGGACTGTCAAGAGTAGGTTCTCCAATAACAAATACTGTCTCCTCCTCACCAACCTCATCATCAACCTTCTTGGGAGAGGTTTGAGAAGGGCTCTTATGCTCATTATCATCAGTCGGTTCAGGGCGGCAAACAGGAATTGCTTCCTGCAAAGAATCTTCTCTTTCACGAAGTGTCCTAGTTATAAGCGTCTTGAGAAAATTCATCACTTGAACAGCATACATCAACGCCGTCAAAGGATCTGACATCTGCAATCACACAAGTTACGAAAGTGTCAGTACTCACTTGTACCCAGAGCTCCACCTTTTCACAAAGACCTGACAACAGAATTCGTCAAGAGTATCTGACATATGCATGATATCCGATGGTTGTGCCACTCTTCCATAGAAATCATACCAGAAGTAAGCATCTGCCTGATACCATTAGAATATGCAGAGGTCGTAATCTCAATCGAATCAATGACCACCTTAAAAGGTAATGCTTTTCAGCTAAGAAAAAAGTTTAAACCATCTTTCCACAAGATGGTCATTGGTAAATGCACCTGTCATAAATTCTCTGATAAATCTTCTGTTGGCTGCTTAGGATAATGACAAAGAATGATGATTTAATGCAGGTAGCTATTAAGCATTTGCATTTCATAATTTTAAAACTAAAATAGATCACTACTAACTTGAGTCATGTTCGGAGCAAAAACCATAGCGATATTTCGTGCATTCATTTTGTTCAGATGTTCCAGTTGGGCCACATCAGCCATTAAGTTTATTGCCCAATCCAGCAAGGCAGCTTCTGTTGGGGGAAGAAACCGTGCAAGCTGCACACACTCCTCTTCTGATTGTGATTGCATCACTTGATCTTCTGAAAGAGAATCCAATACACCAGTTGGAAGTTCTCTAAACCAAACCTACAGAATCACGATTACATACAATGTTCAAGTTCCATGCATTTTTGAGAATACAAAATGGGAGTTGAAACAGTTTGAATGTAACCAATCCGTAGAATGGAGGTAAAGAACCAAACAACCAAATTATACCTTTATCAGACTTGCCAAGCAATGTACATCAATGCCCTCTGGAACCACTCCCATATTTAATTGATTCCTAACATACACTTCCTGACTGTTTTGTGCACTAATTCTGAAAATTCCTTCTGCCTGTAAGAAATTGTTCGATTACTTTAGGGCTCTGGAGCTCTCTCTCTCTCTCTCTCTCTCCAAAGCATGAACTTTCTACCACAATTGAAGGCTCTATGGAACTGGAGGAAATGACACTCACCTGTAAACCTCCCTGGGCATACAGTTGTCTCTGCAACATCAACAGTATTGTGGGCACTATATTGCCTCTCGAATCATAGGAAAGCTGCATCGACTCAGTTGAAACTCCAAAAACAGTCGCACTGCAAAAACTTAACGTTTGATCAGTAAACAGTAGCCTATGAAATCTCTTGAAATAAGGCATGGTAATCAAAAACTACTCTTAACTTGAAATAAGACATGGTAATCAAAAACTTCTCTTAACTAGAGTTTTGTACGATAACAAAGGAGAAGATAACTGTACAAAAGCACTAAGAAAATTTTCCTTCAAGAAATCAGCAAGTTGACTGAATTACCAAAAGCCAAAAGAATTAAGTTTTACAATCTCCATGTGAGGAGTTTTATCATAGTAACGAACCATGTTACTGTGGGTGCTTGCCTGAGAACAGATTTCCCAACAGTTACCAAGGACAAATAAGGGATGCAAAACCCAAGTTGAATATGTCGTAATGGTTTAGAAGTTCAATGGCTTACATTCTTCTCAAAGCCTTACCATCACACGACATGAAAGTTCTAACGTATGGAGTTAATAATATAGGATAATGATCAAGCAAAGCAATTTTCAGCATAAAAGAGAAAACCAAAGATTGGAAGATGCAACATTTCCAAAACTGAGAAGTTAAGACAAACTGTGAAACTGACCTTGCACTGGGTGCTCTTCTGGATACTTCAGGCTCAAGTTCCAAAGGCAAACCAAGAAAGCCATCAAAACTATCAAAAGTGACGTGAGCAACGTGCCTAACATTAGTGGGCAAACCAATCTCCATTGAGCAGAGCTCTGTATTCCCCGTAGCAGTAATAATGCTACACCCAACAATTGACCTCCGGAAAGCAGCAACCATAAGTTCCACAACAGAGAGCTGGTCTCCTTCTCTCTCCCTCGCTTTCCTCTCTATACACCTATCAGATTGAGCTTGCGCTTCTTCTACGTGTTCTTGGTCTACGGGTCCAGTGGCGCTAAGCGTATGCGGGTGGTGTTGTTGATGTGGGATATCACCATGAGCACATGATGTAGAAGAGGGAGAGCTTGAAGGAGAAGGAAAATGAGATGGTGATGAATGGAGTACTACTGTCATTATTTTTGTAACTTTATTTCTAGACAGGAAAGATCGACTCTTTCACAAAAACTGTTAGCAAGAAAAAAAATTTTCCTGTTTGGAGTTTAGTCCGATGTTGCTCTGAAATGGTGTCCTTGAATTTTGTTCGAGGACATGAGAAGAAAATCTTTTGTGGGTAAGGAGAGTTGGATTGAAGAAAGGTTTTTGTGTGTAGGGCAGGAACGTGACTATATTATATCACTCTGCTTTGATCCAATTTTCTTAGCCTTTTATATTCTCACAGGCTTTGGAATTTTGACGGTTGAAGCAATCTGCATAGAGAGAATGTGGAAGCAGATACAGAATGTAGGTTGTCTAGTTTAGAGGACAAGAGCAGAGGAAAGGAGAAGTTGAGATGTGGACAGGAGAAAAGTTAGGCCATCAGAAAATCCCAGTCATATCCGCATAAGCCTTTCTTTTTTCTTGGTGCTTAACCTTTTACTGATAAATTATTGAAAGTTCAGAGTGAATCCAAGTAGATAAAGACATGCATTATGGGGTTGTAACTTGTACCATTATTCTGTGATATAAGTAGTTAAACTTATTGAAGAGCCTCATGTAGCGGTAACCATTAGCTTCATAACTGAAGCTCTCAACTGGGTCCTCCGCATCTAGGCTAATAGAAATTGGTTCAGTACAATTGAGTAACAATACAAGAAAACAGTTGACTTCTTTGTATAAATAGTTGATCTAACATGGAATTACAGGTAAGAGTTGTCAGGTCATTTCTATCACGAAAGCTCGTCTTACGCAAAGCTAACTCTATGTGACAGGTAACCAAGCAGAGAAAGGACCACCTGGAGTTGTTATGTAGGGGAAAGGGGAATAGATCTTCTGCTCCCCCCTCCCCTGTTCCAAGCCATCCACTGCCATTTGACTTCTAATTAATGCAAGGAACTCTTTATTATACTTAAGTCTATGTCAACAAGTAGGTAGGTCCCTGACCAAATTCCAATAGAATATTATAAAAACATTTATCTGAAATATGAACACCACTTGCGGAACAGTTCATTTCTCCCGTTTAGACTGTTAAATAAGCTTTCATTCATCCAACACTTACACCAAACTATCAAAGATGAAAGTACTCTTATCAAAGATGAGGGCAGTTGTTTGGAATGAGATTTTTTGGGTTTATTAAAACATGTTTTGTCAGCTTGCCAATCCAATAAAAGGGTTATCGTAGCTGACACAGGCGTTGAACTTAGCATGGCAATAGGTGCTGACGAGAGCTTAGTCAGTTCTCTGTAGACTGGAACGCTATGATTGATGTAATTGACCCAGAAACAAGAACTCATCAGTCAGATTTATGAGTTGCTAAGTAGATAAAAAAGTGAGACATGTCGTATCTGAGAAAAAAAAGATGGGGAGATCCGAGACAAGAAATAACAGGGTTTAGCATAAAGTTGGAAGGCTCCAAGTCATTATGAGTATAGGTTTCATGAATAAAGAAAGTTACTTGTCCGTTATGGGCACAAAAGAGCGACTATTCAAGTTTAAGAGAAAAAGCGACTATACTGGAAAAAGAAGCTTTAAAGGATAGTTATTGTACCGTTGCGAGTTTTATGAATACATGATACCAAATTACCGATACAGGCTACTCTTTCAAATTCAAACCCAATTTCCCGGTCACTTGCTCCTAAGCCGTGGATGGATAACAAAACAGGAAAATAAAAGAAAGTAACTTTCTTGTTGGGCTAACCCCACCACAAATAGACGCCTAAAAGTACTGTTTATTCTTTCATTTTACTTGTAAATGACATGAATTTGCCATGTATCCATCAGGTTTAGAGACCAGACGAACCATCTCTTAAAAGTCATGGGGTCCTCTGTCTTCCACTTAATCATGTTCGACAATTTCATTACGAGTATATTGTTCATGTTCGACAATTTCATTACAAGTATATTGAAGTGTTGCAGGCAGTCAATAGCAAATTATTGCCAAAATGATTATAGATTTGAAGCCAAATTTCTCAATGAGAAGGAAAGATCAGCTAGGCGATATTTCAATCATTAATCGTCAACTTTATCCAAAATATCAAATATGAACACACTTATACATGCTTTGATTTTCAATCTAACCCACCATTTATATGCTCGCAATAGTTGTCTGTTCTCAACATATTACCAGGAACAAATCCGAATGAAGGCAAGCAATCCAAGTAACACATTTGTCAGGAAAGCCTTCCAAAAGCATGCATTTAAAAGAACTCTGTTTCCGGAATTACTCAGTCAACATCTCGCAGAGCATAAGCATTTCATTTTGTCAGCAAAGATCTAAGCCTACTATTAATTCATCTAGTCACAAATAATCTCTAAAATAGAGATCCTGATAAGTTGCTTTCAAAACATCAGATCTGTATCAATACAACCCATCACGTAATTATGACCTGTTCACAGGTTCCAGTGCTTCAACTGTAACAACACTATTTCCTCTGATAACCTGCCAAAAGAAAATAAAAAATGTTTAACAAGCAAGTATAATTTATATAACAGAATGATTGCATAATACGTTAGACAAGCAGAGAAACACAAATGTGACTCACCACCATG
The DNA here is from genome assembly GCA_026770325.2 of Erythroxylum fimbriatum. Lineage (NCBI taxonomy): Eukaryota > Viridiplantae > Streptophyta > Magnoliopsida > Malpighiales > Erythroxylaceae > Erythroxylum > Erythroxylum fimbriatum. Next base: position 259,380 of record JANZLH020000092.1, on the reverse strand, counting down.
CCAATGTCAGTTTTCTCATCACCATTCACCTCCACAGTGTTGTCAACCACCAAATTCATGAACTGGTCAAATCCTCTAAGTGTTCCAACCACCAACCTATTGGCATTAAGCTTGACTGCATATGTCACAAAGATAACAGCAATCAGCAATCCAAATATTATCTAAACATATCAAAAAAAAAAGAAAAAGGGATTAAAAACCCCTCAGGAGTTTGTATTGAATTGAACAGACCAATTAATTTAAGGCACAGACCATCTTAAGAAAACTCATATCTCCTTTTACCTTGGATTAATTGCATCTTTTTTTTTAAGTTAAAAACCACATTATATTTTCAAATTTGAGTCCTTGTACAGTAGAAAGAAAAGGTTTGACCCTTAAATAAAATATCCAAAGCCATTACAGTTGGAAAGTGGAAACTATAAATAAGGCTCAGACTATCATACATAACAGCACAACTAGCACAAACTAGAAACACAACCTTACAGCTCATGGAAATCAAACTGTAGGATGAAACAAGGAACCAGAGAAAATCGAGTTTCCTTTTTGAGAATGCCTTAGCAACGTTGCAAGTGCAACATTATAATCTAAGGGGGTGTTTGTTTCCGTTTTTATTTTTGATTTTCTGTTTTTGTTTTTAAATTAGATAAAAAATCTTGTTTGTTTGA